>CAUYLG010059253.1:0-27859 GCA_963573385.1 Cacajao melanocephalus
GAGTCTCACTCTTGTCACCCAGGCCGGAGTGCAGTGGCGCAATCTTGGCTCACTGCAACCTCCGCCTTCCAGGTTCAAGAGATTCTCCTGCCTCAGCCTCCTGAGTAGCTGGGATTGCAGGCGCCTGCCAGTACGCCTTGCTAATTTTTGTACTTTTAGTAGATACAGGGTTTTGTCATGTTGGCCAGGCTGGTCTCGAATTTCTGACCTCAAGTGGTCCACCCGCCTCGGCCTCCCAAAGTGCTGGGATTACAGGGGTGAGCCACTGTACCTGGCCTGCTGGGAGAATTTTTAATGGATTTGATTGCATTACTTCGTATTGGTCTGTTTAAGTTTTGGATTTCTTCTTGGTTCAATCTTGGTAGGTTTTATGTGTCTAGGGATTGATGCATTTCTTCTAGGTTTTCCAATTTATTGGCATATGATTGATTGCTCATAGCAGCCTCTAATGATCCTTTGAGTTTCTGCAATATCAGTTGTAAAGTCTCATTTTTCATCTCTTGTTTTTTTACAAATTTTATCTTCTCTCTTTTTTTCTTAGTTAGGTTAAAGGTCTGTCAATTTTCTTTTCGAAAAACTAACTCTTTGTTTCATCTTTCATCAGTCTTTCCAGTTAGTTTGTTTGTTTCAATTTCATTTATTTATGCTCTGATCTTTATTACTTCTTTTCTTCCACTCATTTTTTGTTTGATTTGCTCTTACTTTTCCAATTCTTTAAGATGCATCGTTAGGTTGTTTATTTGAAGCTTTTCTTTTTTGATGTAGGCACTTATATCTGTAAACTTTCCTCTTACTATTGCTTTCATCAAATGCCATAGGTTTTGGTATTTTTGTCATCATTTGTTTGAAGAAGTTTTTCAATTTCCTTTTTAATTTCTTCATTGACTCACTGGTCATTCGGGAGCATATTGTTTAATTTGCATATGTTTGTATAGTTTCCAGAATTCTTTTATTATTGAGTTATTACACTGTGATCAGAAAAGATGATTGATATTATTTCAATTTTTTTAATGTTTTAAGACTTGTTGTAACTTAACATGTGGTCTATCCTTGATAACGTTCCATATGCTGTGGAAAAGAATTTGTATTCTGCAGCCATTAGATGACATTTTCTGTAAGTATCTATTAGATCATTTGGTCTATAAGTACAGATTGAGCCTGACATTTCTTTGTTGATTTTCTGTTTGGAAGATCTGTTCAGTGTTGGATGTGGGGTGTTGAAGTCTCCAGCTATTATTCTGTTAGAGTATCTCTCTTTAGCTCTAACAGTTGTTTAATATATCTGGGTGCTCCAGTGTTCGGTGTATATCTATTTACAATTGTTATATTCTTTTACTGAATTCACCCCTTTATCATATATAGTGACCTCTTTGTGTCTTACAGTTTTTGTTTTGAAATCTACTTTGTCTGATATAATTATAGCTGCTTCTGTTCTTTTTGGTTTCCATTAGCAGGGAATGTCTTTTTCCATCCCTTTATTTTCAGTCTATGTGTGTCTTTATAGGTGAAATATGTTTCTTGTAGGTAACAGATTGTTGGATCTTGTTTTTGTTTGTTTGTTTGTTTGTTTTGTTTTGTTTTGTTTTAATCCCTTCAACCATTCTGTGTCTTTTGAGTGGAGAGTTTAGTCCATTTATATTCAGTGTTATCATTGATAAGTAATTACTTACTCCTGCCATTTTGTTGTTTGTTTCCTGGTTGTTCTGTGTTCTTCTCTTCATTCCTGTCTTCCTTCTAATGAAGGTGCCCGCTTGGTGCTCTACTCCCCTGTGGCCAAGGTGGTACCTAAAGTGCAAGACAAAGCCCCTCTTACTTTTCCTTTCACTTTTCTCAAGCAGAAGGAGTCTCTCCATAGCTACCACAGCTGGGGATATGCTGAGTCTCACTCAAGGCCCATGGTATACTGCCTGAGTATTGCTGCTGGTTGTTCAGGGCCCAAGGGCTCTTTAGTCAGCAGGTAATGGATCCTGTGAGGACTGTGTCCTTCCCTTCAAGGCAGCAGGTTACCTTCTTGGCCAGGGTACGTGTAGAAATATCACTAGAGAGCTAGGGCCTGGAAAAGGGGCCTGAGGACTCTGACTGGTGTCCTTTCCTACTGTGACTGAGCTGGTATCCAAGATGCAAGACAAAGTCCTCTTTATGGTGCCCTCTCCTCAGTTCAAGTGGAAGGAAGGGGTCTCTTTGGAGCAGTAAGCTGTGTAGCCTGTGATTGGGGAAGGGATGGCAAAAACACTCCCTTAGCTGCCCTGGCTGGTGTCTCAGTAGGTCACTTGACCCCTCAGTCCGTTGGCTCTGAGTCCAGTTCAGCACTAGAACTCACCTAGGTGTATAGTCTTTTATGGCCTAGACTGCCTTTCAGTTTATTTAGGATCCCAGAGAACTTTAGCTCACGTTGGCGAGACTTGCTGAAACTCAAGTTCTGACTACTAAGATTGGCAATTCACCTCTGGCTAGGGCTTATCTAAATGCTTCTCACTGTGGGTGGGCATCAGCTGAGTTCAACCCAGTTTTGCTTTCTGCTATGACAGGGCACCACTGAGTTTAATACAATGCCTTGTCGCTGCTGCTCTCCCTCTCCTAAGTGCAGAGATTCTTTCTCTGCATCATGTGGCTACTGCCAGGGAATGGGGAGCGGGTGGTGTTGGCCATTCAAGACTTCCTCCTATCCTCTTTGGTACCTCTTTCAATGATAGGAAGTTAAAACCAGGTACTGTGAGTGTTCACCTGAGGTTTGGCTCTTATGAAAGTGCTTTTTCTATGTAGATAGTTGTTAAATTGATGTCCTTGCGGGAGCAGGGGTGGAGGTGATCAGTGGAACCTTTTATTCATCCATCTAGCTCTGCCTTCTCCCTGCCTCTCCCTGTTGTAGGTTTTTTGATTTGAGGTTATCATGAGGCTTAAAAATAATATAACCCATTATTTTAAACTGAGGACAACTTAATAGTGATTGCATAATTGTATAAACAAATACACAAACATAGAGAAAACATAAAAACTTTACACTTTAACTTTACCTCCTTGCTTTTTTTTAAACTTTGTTGTTTCTATTTATATCTTCTTATACTGTCTGTCTTCAAAAGTTGTTGTAGTTTCTATTTTGATCAGTTCATCTTTTAGTCTTTCTACTCAAGATGTGAGTAGTTTACAAACCACAATTACAGTGTTATAGTATTCCATTTTTCTGTGTACTCTCTATTAGTGAGTTTTGTACCCTTTAGATGATTTCTTGTTGCTCATTAACATTTTTTTTTCTTTCAGATTGAAGAACTTCCTTTGGCATTTCTTGTAGGAAAGGTCAGGTGTTGATTAAATCATTCAGCTTTTGTTTGTATGGGAAAGTCTTTATTTCTTCTTCATATTTAAAGGATATTTTCATGATATGTATTATTCTAGAGTAAATGGATTTTACTCCTTCAGCACTTTAAATATGTCATGCCACCCTTTCCTGGCCTGTAAGGTTTCTACTGAAAGTCTGCTGTGTGACCTATTGGAGCTCCATTTTATGTTATTTGTTTCTTTTCTCTTGCTGCTGTGGGAATCCTTTCTTTATGCTTGACCCTTGGAAGTTTGATTATTAAAAGCCTTGAGGTAGTCGTCTTTGGGTTAAATCTGCTTGGTGTTCTATAACCTTCTTGTATTTGGATTTTGATATCTTTCTCTAGGTTTGAGAATTTACTGTTATTATCCCTTTAAACTTTTTACTCCTATCTCTTTCTGTACCTCTTTAAGATCAATAACTCTTAGATTTGCCCCTTTGAGGCTATTTTCTAGATCTCATAGATGTGCCTCAGTCTTTATATTTTTTTCTCCTCTGACTGTGTATTTTCATTTTGAATCTCTTTATTTTTTTAAATTTGACTATTTTCAAATAGCCTGTCTTCAAGCTCACTAATTCTTTTTTCTGCTTAGTCTATTCTTCTGTAGAGAGACTCTGATGCACTTTTCAGTATATCATTACATTTTTCACCTTCAGAATTTCTTCTGCTTTTAAATTATTTCAATCTCTTTGTTAAATGTATCTGATAGGATTCTGAATTTCTTCTCTGGGTTATCTTGAATTTCTTTGAGTTTCCTCAACACAGCTATTTGTCTCTTTAAATCTATTTTCTATGTCTATGCACTCTTCTTTCTTCCCTGGCAGGATACTATTATGGCCTTTCATACCCTCCAGCTAGTTACCTCTCTCTTTCCTCTTTCCTTTGGGCCCAGGCATGGTGCCAGCTACAGTGCTGCCAACCCCAGGCTCCTTCACTGTCCCTTTTTGGTTCTGTCCCATGCTATCTACTGTAAGTTGTTCCTTTGTAAATAAACCCTTCTATAATTATTCTGATTTAAGTGTGCCAACTGTTTTCTATTGTGTCCGTGACTGATATAGGAAAACTGGCAGAATATGAATCTCCTAGTGCCATCAGTGAAGTGTAGAGTAGTGAAATAAACTTATTATGGAAGAGTTCTGAGATCTTAGCAGTATAGAGTATTGTAATTTCAGTCTTCTTCCTCCATTATGGAGAAGAGGGGGCTATTTGGTATATATTTTCTGAATTTGGGGGCATATCTTAATATAGCAACTCATGTTTGCTACTAGTCTGGGGATTTTTTAGTGACAAAATTTCACTGAGCATTTTTTAACGAGACACTAGTCAAGAATGCTAAGCCTGAAATAATCATAATGTATTGTGCCTTAGAAGAAGATGGAGGCCATTTTCAACTCATTTTACTTCACTGCAGCCCTTAAAGGGTAAACAAGAGGGTCTCAGGGATTCCTGTGGCTCCAAATGGAGGGCTGTGGAGACTAGCAGAGGGGCAGAAACCATCAGACTGCAGTTTTTCAAGGCCAAACAATGGAACATCCAACCTGAAAATAACATTGAGATAGTGTCCTGATGAAATACGGATTCCATTCTGAAAGGTATTCTTTTGGTAGCAAAGATAGGCGTGAAGCTGAACATTGCTCCAAGGAAACCAAACATTGCTTATAAGAAGCATCATGTTCACACAGGTAGCAAGTAGCAGATTGGAGAGCTACCTTTGACCACTTACTTAAGTGGTTTCTTCATTCTCTCTTTGCTTCCTTCATAGAGGATGTATGAGAACATGAAACTAAAAGAGAGAAAAAAAGGGAAAGTCCATTAAGAAAAAAAAAGCCCTCTCCTTTACTGTAAGCCTCTCGGTTCAAAAACAGGTTTAGCTTGAGTTAGGACAGGTGGAGAGGAACATAGCTTGCGAAAGGAGGCTGGAGACAAAGAGAGGAGCCTAGAATGGACTTTGAGATGGACGTTATAAAAGAAGCAATCTTGAATATTGAAACAAGATTTTACTACTAAACAAGCATGATTGGAAAATTGTGGACTGGACTCAGCCACGAAACTGTTAAGCAAACTACTCCTCCGAAGGAAGGAAGAGTTATTAGAAAAGGAACACAAGTTCATGTTTATACTTCAACTCTTGAGACTCATTGCTACTTGGTTTCATAATGTCTTTCTATGCATCCGTAATTTGAATTCACTCCTGACGGGATTTTTTGTTTTTTTTTTTTTTGGTCTTATATATGGTAAAGTTCATTGTTCTAGAAACCTACTTCAAGCTAACTCAAGCAACGAAGGGGGATTTATTGGAAACTTGCTTGGGTATCTCACAGAACCCAAGGAAGAGAATTGAGCTGGATTTCACAGGACCTGGAAAATCCTCAGAAACTTAGTTTCTCTCTCTCTCTCTCTTCTCTCTCCAGTTGTAATCTTTGGGAAGGGGAGAGTGGCTCATGGGCTTAGTGGATAAATCACAAAATGGGTAAAATACCGGAGGTGAGTTTTTTTTTGTTACACTTTAAGTTCTGGGATACGTGTGCAGATCATGCAAGATTGTTACATAGGTATACACATGCCATGGTGGTTTGCTGCATCCATCCCCCTGTGACCTACATTAGGTATTTCTCCTAATGCTATCCCTCCCCAATCCCCCACCCCCCCCGCTATCCCTCCCCTAGTCCCCCCAACCCCCAACAGGCCCTGGTATGTGATGTTCCCCTCCCTATGTCCATATGTTCTCAGAGTTTTAAGTGACAAATGAAGTCTAAGCTGTGATTGCACTGGTCAGTGACTGAAACTGAAAATGGGGATTAGAGATTAAGTGGAGGGAATAT
The DNA here is from genome assembly GCA_963573385.1 of Cacajao melanocephalus. NCBI lineage: Eukaryota > Metazoa > Chordata > Mammalia > Primates > Pitheciidae > Cacajao > Cacajao melanocephalus. The sequence continues at coordinate 6,140 of CAUYLG010059253.1, forward strand.
GTTGCTAAAATGTTAGAATGATCTTCTTCACAGAGAAGTTGAGGTTCTAGAGGATAAAGGTAGGGTATAGAGTGGAGGTGAAGCTTGTCAGAGGTTGAAGTCAATGGGGAGGATAGGAGAGTGTTTCTGGTTTTGAGGAAGGATGGATAGAGGGTTTTATTGGTGAATAACGTGAGTGTCATGACCACGCATGTTCTCAGGATTCTTGAGTATTGGGGGATGTGGCTACAGTGGACAGGGCAATGTCAGAGAAACTAGATTTTACAATAGAAGCTTTTAAATTACCTACCCATAACCAACTTCTCAGTAGACTGACACTATCCTCTCCTCCAAAAAAGACTGACATGCCCACAGCATGCCAAATGCACATAGCCTGTAGGCTAATTTCTGACATGCCTGGCACTTTGCTGTCCACCAACTGAGCTTCATGTTAATCATGAATACTTGTGTAAACTTCCAATAATGTTTATGGCCAGGCGTGTAACTCACACTTGTAATCTCAACACTTTGGGAGGCTAAGGTGGGCGGATCATTTGAGGTCAGGAGTTTGAGACCAGCCTGGCCAACATGATAAAAGCACATCTCTACTAAAAGTACATAAAAATGAGCTGGGCATGGTGGGGGCACCTGTAATCCCAGCTACTCGGGAGGCTGAGGCAGGAGAATTGCTTGAACTCAGGAGGCGGAGGTTACAGTGAGCCAACATCATGCCACTGCACTTCAGCCTGGTTAACAGAGCAAGACTCTGTCTCAAAAAAAAAAAAAAAAACCTCTTCATGTCAGTTATATTTGTTATTGTAATGATGCAATTTATAAACAAACTAATAGGAGTATAAACATGCAGGTGTTTTTTGTTTTTTGTGGGTTTTTAGGAGATACTTGATTTTTTTAATTGTATTTTATAAGTTCTGAGTTACATGTGCAGAACATGCAGGTTTGTTTCATAGGTATAAATGTGCCATGATGGTTGGCTGCACCCATCACTCCGTCATTTATATATTTCTCCTAATCCTATCCCTCCCCTAGCCCCTCACCCCCCGACAGGCCCCATGTTCCCTTCCCTGTGTTCTCATTGTTCAACTCCCACTTATGAGTGGGAACATGCGGTGTTTGGTTTTCTGTTCTTGTGTTAGTTTGCTAAGAATGATTGTTTCCAGCTTCATCCATGTCCCTGCAGAGGACATGAACTCATTGTTTTTCATGGCTGCATAGTATTCCATGGTGTATATGTGCCACATTTTCTTTATCCAGTCTAACATTGATGGGTATTTGGGTTGGTTCCAAGTCTTTGGTATTGTGAACAGTGCTGCAATAAACGTACATGTGCATGTGTCTTTATAATAGAATGATGTATAATTCCTTAGGTATAAGCCCAATAATGGGATTGCTAGGCCAAATAATATTTCTAGTTCTAGATCCTTGAGGAATCACTGCAATGTCTTCAATGGGTGAACTAATTTACACTCCCACCAACAGTGTAAAAGCGTTCCTATTTCCCTACATCCTCTCCAGCATCTGTCTCCTTTTTAGTGATCACCATTCTAACTGGCATGAGATGGTATCTCAATGTGGTTTTGATTTGCATTTCTCTAATGACAAATGATTATCTTTTTTTCATGTTTTTTGGCTGCATAAATGTCTCATTTTGAGAAGTGTCTATTCCTATCCTTCACCTACTTTTTGATGGGATTGTTTTTTTCCTGTAAATTTGTTTAAGTTCTTAGTAGATTCTGGATATTAGCCCTTTGTCAGATGGGTAGACTGTAAAAATTTTCTCCCATTCTGTAGGTTGCCTGTTCACTCTGATGACAGTTTATTTTGCTGTGAAGAAGCTGTTTGCTTTATTAGATCCCGTTTGTCTATTTTGGCTTCTGTTGCTATTGCTTTTGGTGTTTTAGTCACGAAGTCTTTGCTTGTGCCTATGTCCTAAATGGTATTGCCTATGTTATCTTCTAGGGTTTTTATGGTTTTAGGTTTAAATCTTTAATCCATCTTGAGTTAATCTTTGTATAAGGTAGTATGGAAGGGATCCAGTTTCAGCTTTCTGCATATGTTTAGCCAGTTTTCTCAACAGGTATTGTTTTATTAAAGTAAGTTGAATACTTTGACTATATAATCAATAATCTTTTAAAAATCACTGTCAGTTTGATGACTAAAAGCCATACAACTATAAATGGTTTTGAGAAAACTGTAAAGATCTAAATAGAGGCTGCATTTAGGTTTTTTCCCCACAAGAACCTTTAGGTTCTAGCTCCATTTTAAGCAAATATCAACTCATCTGGATATAGCTTATGCACAAAAGACCTAGGGGAGCTCTTATTATGGACCCTCATTCCATGAAAACACATTGGCCCTTTATTAAAAATTCATGAATGGCTCAAAATTTATTTCAGTTTAAAACATAATACTAAGGTATATCTATATACGTTTTCACTTTAGCCAACTATTTTGATTGACTCTTTCAACATGAGGAGATAGAAGGGGCGTTCAAGCCCTTTTGTTCACCATAGCACAGGACGTCCAGGAGAGAGGTAAGCAGGGGTGGGTGAGCGAAAGTGTCAGCTGTCCATTGAAAAACACCCCTACACTTCAAGGAAGCAGTCCATAAATGATGGCTATCATCATCACATACAAGGGAAGCTAGGGTTTCGCTGTCACTGTCCTTAGGCCAGTGTGTTCACCTCATGGCAGGGGGTGAAACTGGCATCAGGGAGTGTTTGCCAAGTGAATACGGGTGGGGCTGCACCCTCCAGAGCTGCTGGGAGAAACCCTGGATACAGAGCCCGTAGCCTGGCATAGTCCCAGAGCTCCTCCTAGTGGGGGAGGAATCTGTGGGTGGAAGGTGGGGAAATCCAAATATAACAGGCACTCTGGACTGGGCGTGGTTCCCTGGGAGCTGGGTCTCAGATCCTCTTCTAGCAGATTTCTCCTTGGATCTCCCTCCAGGTCCATGCAAGATGGGCAAGTACAGCATCCCTGTATCCACCGGGGATTCACTCCTGGCAGGCTCCCCCAACCTGGTACAGCTGTGGCTCGTGGGCAAGCACGGGGAGGCAGACCTAGGGAAGCAGCTGTCGCAGGTGTGTGGACCCCGGTGAGAGCTGGGGCCCTGGAGTAGAGTTACTAGGGGCCGGGGCCAGGGCCAGTCGAAGCAGCCTGCGGGCGCTGGAGACCCAGCCCCGAGAAACCCGGAAAGCAGAGTCAGGTCAGGTGCACTTGGTGCGCCTGATACGGAAAGGAAAAGGAGAGACGAGAGGCGTTTCCCTGCTGGAGTGGAAGGAGCAGAGACCCAGAGACGCCCGATAGGGTGCGCAGGGATTCCCCAGACATGGCAGGAGGGGGAAGGCTGGCACCCCACTGTACCTGCTGTCCCTCCTCACCTCCACCTGGTTCAATTATCTCCCTCCGAGGGGAAAGCGGAGCCAGGATTCTCTGAAGGTTCACCGACCCCACCGCCCTCCCTGAAGACCCCAAACCCCATACTGAGCTGCGTCCTGTCGCACAGGAGGAGGTTGAGATCGACGTACCCCCGCACCTGGGGCGCCTCCTGATGGTGAAGCTGTGCAAGCGCAATGGGCTGTTGAGTCTCGACTGGTTCTGCAAGTGGATCTCAGCGCAGGGCCCTGGGACCCAGGGCGAGGCCTTTTTTCCCTTCTACCGCTGGGTGCAGGGCAACGGGATTACCTACCTGCCCTAGGCTACTGGTGAGCTCCGTGGAGAAAGGGCGCGGCCCCGGGGGTGCTGGAGGAAGAAGCGGGTGGGGGGAGGCTACTGCAAAACAGGGAAAAATGAGGGAGAGGGGGAGAAGTAAAAAAGATGGGGCAGAGGAGGGTGGCTGATAGAGAGGCCTGAGTGCGGAGGAGTGACCAGGGAGGGCACATGCTCTTGTCCCCCTTCCCCAGCCCAGACCATGAGTGATGGCCTCCAGCACCTGTTTAAGAAATATCGGGAGCAGGAGCTCGAGGAAAGAAGGAAGGTGTACCAGTGAGTCCCAGAAAGTCCTTGATCCCCTTCCAGATGCCAAGAAACCCACCGCCCGCCCCCTTTGCCCTACCTCCATGTTCTTCCTCCAGGTGGGGCTCCTGGAAATATGGGTTAATCCTGCCTATAGCAGGGAATAGGCAACTGGACCTTTCCAGGGACGAGCGATTCCTCGAGGATAAGGATTTAGACTTTAAGTTCTCCCTAGCAAAAGGGTGAGTGCCAGGTTGAGGCTGGGCACTTCCCAGGGTGCAAGGTGGGATCCTTCCTTGATCTTCTTGCACTCCATTCTTTCCACAGGTTGAAGGACTTGGCCATTAAGGGGACATTGGATTTCACAAATTGTGAAAAGGCTGGAAGATTTCAAAAAAATATTCCCACGCGGAAAGACTCCCCTGGCTGGTCAGTTTCCACAACGTCCCAAAACCAATATACAGATTTCCAACCCAGGGATTTGAAAGAGTGGGGGGAGAGAGAATGGAAGAGTAATGTGTCAGTGGGATTAGGAGCTCAGAGCTCACAGTGTGCTCCCCAACAGATGTTCCTAGAGTGCGTTTATGATTCCTGGAAGGATGATGCCTTCTTTGGGTACCAGTTTCTCAGTGGTGCAAACCCCATGCTGCGGAGGCATTCTTCAAGGCTCCCAGCCCGCCTGGTGCTGTCTCTAGAGATGGAAGACTTGAAGCCCCAGCTGGAGAAAGAACTCCAGGCGCTGCTGGGCTTTCTCTGCCCATCCACCATCCCAGCCATTACCGCCACCTCCATTACCCGCCACCACCTCCATTACCCCCACCTCCCTTCTCTTTGCTTCCTTCTCTCATCTCCTCCATCTACACCTCCTTCATCTACACCCTCCTGCATTTGCACTTAGGATTTCTCAACTTTGGCACTATTAACATTCTACGCCACATAATTATCTGTGGTGGGGGCGGGGCGCTTTACTGTGCATCATACGGTGTTTAGTAGCATTCCTGGCCTCTACCCGTTAGATGTCAGCAGCATCCTCCTAGTTGTCACAACTAAACATGTCTCTAGAGATTGCCAAAAGTCCTGGGGTTGGGGAGCGAGGAGAGAAGGAATCGCCCCTGATTGAGAATGTTGATCTACAGCATCTCCTCCTGTATCTTTTTTTCTTTCTCTTCCGTCTCCATGTTTTTCTCTTCCTTCTTCGTTGAGCATATATCAGTCTTAGAGAAGAGCTCAAGCTTCTGGAGAAAAATAGCAAGAAAAGCTAAACAAAGCTTTGGAAAGCTAAAAGCTGAATCTATTTTGGGGGGAGGTGGGTAGATAAAGGAAATATTTTTGCTATGTTGGCTAAAGCTGACAGAAGAGGGGATAAGTGAAGAATGAGTTTAGGAGTGGGGGTTTTATGTGGTAGAAAACCAGAAACTTCACTGCAGGGAGCTCCAAGTCTGAAGGAAGACATCAGTCATGAAGCTTTGCGTTCAATTGTTTGGTTCTGGGGAAAGTGATTGGAGTTTAAAGTAAAAAAGACTTGGATGGGCAGAGGAAGAATCCACGCTGGAAAATGACAGGACAGTTCCAGAAATGAATTCAACCCTGTTTTCTATTCCTGCCCCTGCCCCTGCAGGCTGGATCTTTGTTTGAAGTGGATTTCTCTCCCTGCTGGATGGGGTCAAGCCTAACGTCATCATTTTTAAGCAGCAATACATGGCAGCCCCTTTGGTCATGCTGAAGCTTCAGCCCGATGGAATAGTCTTACCCATGGTCATCCAGGTAAGAGGGCCCAGGTATTTTTCCACCAGTCACTGATCTCTTTTAGGGGCTTAGATACACAGGTCCTCAGCCCCCACTCTCCCTCCTACTCTAGCTCCAGCCACTTCAACATGGATGTCCGCCATCTCTGCTCTTTCTGCCCTTGAATCCCCCCATGGCCTGGCTTCTGGCCAAGACCTGGGTCCGGAGCTCTGATTTCCAGCTGCACCAGTTACAGTCACATCTGCTAAGGGGACACTTGATGGCTGAGGTTATTGCTGTGGCTACAATGAGAAGCTTGCTAGCCTCCACCCTATCCACAAGGTACCTCAGCATCTCTTTCATTCGGTATCTGAATGCCCTTCATATTTCAGACTCCTACATAGAGTCTAACCTTGTAGCATTTCAGTCTAGTAGCAATCAATTTATATGTGGAGACACACACACACACACACACACACACACAGTGCTATGGAAACACCCAGGACACACACATGAGTTGGGTGGAAAGTGAGAATAGGTTTTGCAAAGGAGTTGAAATTTGGGCTGAGGTGGTTTCCAGCTGGGCAGTGAGGGGTGGGACATTACAGCCAGAAAAATATGTAGAGGCAAGGAAACAAAGGAACATGGGTAACAGCTGAGATTAGGTGAGATTAAAGTGTAGGGCATGAGTTGGGGTGAGGAGGAAGAACAGTTGGGAGGAGATGAGAGAAGAAGCCCTGTTACTTAGTGGGGAGAAGAATCAAGAGTTATTTTCTGACCATGTGAGGCTTCCAGTGCCTATAAAGACCCATTTGCTCATGTCAGGAGGGCAACTAGATATGTGAGGCTGGAGTTCTAGAAGAGGTATAGGTTGAAAATACAGATGTTAGAGTCATTACAAAACAGAAGTATCTAAAGTCATTGTACTGGATGAAGTTCTCTAGGGTTTGTAGATACACTAGAGAATTTGACCCAGGATGTAACTCTAGGGTGATCCAACATTTACAAATTGAGAAGAGGGAGTGGAGTGAGAAAAAATAAAAAATAAAAAAAGACAAGGGACATCATTGAGGTAGGAGGGAAACAAAAGAAGTACAATCCATGGCAGCCAGGAAAAGAAAGTGTTTCAAGAGAGAGGCATGATTATCTGTCTCAAATGCTGTGGAGAGATCAAGAAAGTTACAGAAAAGTGACATTTGGATTTTTCAATATGGAAGTCATTGGTGAATAAATGGACATGTGCTATCTCAGGGAGGAGGAGGAAGCCTGATTCATGGGGGTGAGCAGAAAATGTGAGGTGAGGAAGTAGATCTTCACTGGGTGAAGATTTGCTGTGAAAGAGAAAGCAGGAAACAAGGAGATGGTGAGACCAGGATGTGGGGTCAAGCACAGGTTTTCTTTAGGGTATCCAATGTTGCACATGTTTGTATGACAGAGAGAGGGAAGGAGAAGGAATATAATTACAGGACTGTGAAGTCCTGGTGAAGGCAAAAAGGGATGGGCTCATCTGTGGGGTACCTGCTAGGATACAGGATTTTTGGAATTCTTACTAAGGACTTGATACTGTGGAAATAAGTGAACCCCTAAAACTTTCACCGTAGTATGCTCTGAGAAGACATTGTACCATCTCTATATTCCCACGTTACCCTGACCCAATCCAATGTAATGAGAAGTCTCTCAGTTTCATAAAGACCCCCCCCGCCCCTTTTCTGTCACTTCTTTAATATCCTCTTCCCTCATGGATGCTGGGACCTCTCTTCTTTGACTGTGTCCCATTTCTTTCTTCCACAATCAGCTCCTGATCCCCCACTTCTGCTACACCATGGTGATCAACACCTTGGCCCGGAGTAGTCTTGTCTCTGAAGGGGGAATTTTTGACCTGGTATGGAAATGGATGGGTAAAGGGGAGGAGGGTTCAATACTGGAAGAATCCTAGGGGTTGTTTCCCACTCCTCCCCCAAGCTCTGCTTCCTCCATGGAAGGCCTCTCCCAAATCTGCCTCATGCCTGTATCGCTTCCTCTGTAAAGGGGCTAGAGTAGGACCATTGGCCTGGAATCTCCGGATGCTCATCTCCCTCCCTCCCCAACCTGGCATGGCTGTGGATTATCCTCAGGTGGTGAGCACGGGTAGTGGAGGCCATGTGGACATTCTTCAGAGAGCCATGGCTTGTTTGACCTATTGTTCCCTCTGTCCTCCGATGACCTGGCTGACCATGGGCTCCTGGATGTGAAATCTTTTTATGGCTAAGATGCCATCAGGCTGTTGGAATCATCAGCCGGTAGGTGAAGGTGGCAGAGAGAGGCAGTGAGTGGAGGGGTGGGGGACTTTAGGTCCAGAAGGTCCTGCATTAGCCCCTGAAACTGAGTGTCTTTTCTTCCCCGCGGAGCAGGTACGTGGAGGGGATGGTTGGGCTTTTCTACAAGAGTGACGAAGCCATGAAGGATGATCTAGAGCTGCAGGCCTGGTATAGAGACATGATTGAGACTGGACTGCAGAGGGCCCAAGACTGGGGGGAAGACATGGATCCCCCCCCACTGACCCCTGTCAACACCCACTCCTCTATAAACAACAATCTGCATCTTCTCACATCATCATCATGAGACACCCCGCCCGTTCGAGGAGCCTGAGAATTCTCCAGAGTGCATCCAGAAATGCTAATGGGCACTCCCGATCTCCCCAGCCCTCTTCCACTCTCCTCCTCCCACGTAGTGTTCTCTCTCCTCATGCACTAAGAGCTTCCTGTGGAACCAAATACAAAACTTCTCTTGGGTACTTTCCCTCATTCTTCCCTACCCTCTCCCCATAGCTCAAGGTTCATCCCATGGGCATTAACCTTTGAGCACACATAATGCGGGAGTCCTGGGATATGCAGGCTAGGACCACAGAAAAGTTCTTTTCTGTATCTCCGCATAGTTTTCACTGCCTGAGATCTGCTTCATGTTCTGGTTTCAAGGTCTCTAGTTATCCTCATTTCACCAGGTTCCCCGTCTCCTTAGAGTCCCAGGCTCAGCTCTGCCACTTTGTCACCATGTGCATCTTCACATGCACTGGTCAGCATGCTTCTAACCACCTAAGCCAGGTGACCTGTGTGATCATCGCCCAGGGGCTGCTGGGATGGAGATGTGGGGGATCAAATGCCCAGGTCATCAGCCTGGTTTCTGAGAGGATCTCCTCCCTGCAGTTGGACTGGTACTCCTGGACCCCTAATGGCCCATGCACCATGCAGAAGCCCCCGCCCATCTCCAAGGATGTGACAGAGAAGGATATAGTGGACTCACTGCAAAAGACTGTCACAAAGTTCCTCGGCAGACGCCAGCCTGTCATGGTGAGAAGCAAATGCCTGGTCCTGGCAAGGAGGCAGCTCAAAGGAGAGGAAGTATTCTGGGCTGAAAGCCCCAAGGGGCTGAGCCAACTTGTTTTCTGCCTCTCAGGTGGCCCTGGGGCAGCATGAGGAGAAATATTTCCCTGGCCCTGAGCCCCAGGCTGTGCTGAGACAATTCTGGGAGGAGCTGGCTGCCATGGACGAGGAGATTGAGGTTGGGAATGCGGTCCCGGACCTGCCCTATGAGTACCTTCGATCCGGCGTGATGATAGAGAACAGTGTGACCATCTGAGAGGCCTTGCTCACCTCAACTCCAAAGCTCCACTATCCCTGAGTGCCTTTGAGTATTCTGTCCTCCTCACATCTTCTGGTGAACCAATTGTCCCCAAAGCTTTGTGGTCAGGGTACCCAGAGCTGCCCACCACACGACTACGGGGAATGCATGGTAATGGTCCCCATTGCATTTGAGAGTGGCATCCCCCAAACCTGCCCTACCTTAAATGTCCATCCAGTCCTGCGCTTACTTACCCCTGATCCCTTGCACACCTCCTCGCTGCCAAAGGACCTGGCTTAGATACAAGTAAAAATACATGATTAACTAACAACTGATTCTGTATGGTGAGGGAAGGTCGCGGGGAAGACCTTGCTTTGTTTCCTGCCCCTTTATTCAGATTCCAAGGGAGGAAAGAAAGAAGTTTTCCTGGAATGAAAATTTTTTTCTAGCAATCAATGCTTTTTCCAAAGGTGTCCTTAAATGTCTCTAAGTTAAATGACAAATGTTCTGGATGACTGAGCCCACAGGGGCTAAGAAACTGGGCTCTTGACAAGGGTTTTTGGCTTGAGGCCTCCATGAATCCTCAGCAAGCACATCTCTTTGGCTACCTACAGCAACACCTCTGGTGTGACTCCAGCACAGGCCTCCTGCGAGGCCCTCTCCAGATGCATCTCACTCTTCCTCTCAGTCCTGCCCCAGGACTCTTGATAAACCCTCTTTCATCATGCTCTATCCTTCCATCCTTAAAACACACCATCTAGCCCATAGTCCTAGACATTGGAGATAAATGGATAAATAAGGAACTAGTAGGCCAGACTCTAACAGAAATTTTAAATATATAATCTCAATTTTTCCTCACTTCTCTGTGAGGTTGGATCACTTCTAGACTTCTTATGAAATCACCTTTTTATTTCTACAACAGGCTCAAATTGTCTTCAGGAATCATTGTTAAAGCTCAGTGTCCTGGCTTTGATAAGTCCATGTGCACTATCACCATCTTACAACAGGAAAATGAAGGTTGGAGAGATAAGAGCAGAAATAACTTGGGACCAAACACAGCATGTATCTATGGGGGGGGAGTATTATGAAAATTAGCTCATGTGATTATGGAGGCTGAGAAGTCCCACAACAGGCTATTGGTGAACTGGAGACCCTGGGATGCTGGTAGTATGGCTCAATCTCAGTCTGAAGGCCTCAGAGCGAGGAAAGCCGATTGTGTAATTCTTGGTCTGAGGCCAAAGTTCTGAGAACCTGTGATGCAGCTGGTGTAAGTCCTGGAATCCAGGCTGGGAAACCTGGAGTTCTGTTGTCTAAGGGAGAAGATGAGTGTATCCCAGCTCTAGGAGACATGTTTGCCCTTTTCTTGATTTATCGTAAGTATTTTAAAACTCATTTGGAAGTGTTTGGATACATGTTTTAATTTGCTCCCTAGTAATATATTTCTGAGATTTTCTTTTTCTGTAGGTGATTTTTGTGTTCTTTTCCACATGTGCCTCTAAATGGATGCAGGTAGAAAGAAACAAGAACAACTAGCTAGTTGGAACTTAATATAGAACAACTGTGACTATATGATCAGGGCTATAACTTTCTATATGTACAGAGCAAACATTTATGAAATAAACATGACAATAATGTATTTCTTAAAATGTCTTTTACATTTGCTTTCAACTGTTTCTAAATATTTTTATTTCTTTATGGAGATCTAACTTTTTGTCTGATGTCACAGTGTTTCTTCCTGAGGAACTTATTTTAGCATGAGTTGTAGTACAACTTTCTTGGTAATGAAGTTTCTTAATTATTGTTTGTTGGAAAAAGTTTTAATTTTCTCTGAATTTATTTTTAAGACAGGGTCTTGCTCTGTCACTCAAGCTGGAGTGTAGTGGTGCAATCATGGCTCACTGTCCTGGATAAAAAGTCTAAAATGGGTCTCATGGGGCTAAAATCAAGGTGTCAGCAGAACCTTTGTTGCTACTGGAGTCGCTAAAGGAGAATTTGTTCCTTGCCTTTTCTACCTTCTAGAGTCTGCCTGCATTTCTCGGTCAATGGCCACATCTCTCTGACTTGTGCTTCTGTCTTCACATCTCCTTTTCTGACTCTCCTGCTTCCTTCTTTTCCTTAAAATAGTCCTTATTTTACTGAATTCATCTGTATAATGTAGGCTCATCTCCCCATGTCAAGACTGTTAATCACACGTGCAAAGTCCCTTTACCATGTAAGAAAACATATTCATAAATTCTGGGGATTAGGACATGGACATTTTCTACCTACCTACCACAATATCCCCTAACTCCAAGAGTGTCCCTGTGCCCTTTTATAACCCCTTCCTACAGTTCCTTCCCTCCTTGCATTCTACACCCATGTCTCCAGGCAACCACTGATCTACTTTTTGTAACTATAAATTAGTTTGCATTTCCTCAAATCTTATATAAATTGAATTACAAAATATGCAGTTTTTTTAATTTGGGGTTTTTAACTCAGCTAAATTATTTTGAGATTTATCATCTTTGTTGTGGCCTGTATCCACAGTTTGCTATTCTTTTTTGCCGAGTAGTGTTCCACCATGTGGGTATATTGCAACTTAAGAAAAATCTGTCACTTGCTGACGGACATTTGAGTTGTTTCCAGTTTTTTACTATAATAGTCAAAATATTGACTATTATATAAATTATAATACAGTTGCTATGGGTATTTGTGAACAAGTTTTTGTATGGGCATATGATCTTATTTCTCTTGGGTAAATATAAGGAAAGTATTTTGCTTGAGAATGACTGGTTCACATGGCATATGTATCTTTAACTTTTGCAGAAACTGCCAAACTGTTTCCTGAAGTGTCTGCGTCAGTTTAGTGTTCCAGTTACTCCACATTCTCACCAATAGTTGGTATGGGTAGTATTTTTAATTTTTAGACTTTTAATAGTTTTAAAACCATAATGAGATCTCATTACGGTTTTAATTTGCATTTGCATAATGACTAATGATATTGAATATCTTTTCATCAATCCTATTAGGTCTCTTTGGAGAACTCTAATACACAACTATTGCCTGTTTAATGCTTATTAGTCATCCAGATGAAATGTTTGTTCAAATATTTTGCCCAGTTTTTTGTTTTGTTTTTAGTCAGAGTCTTGCTCTGTCACCAGGGCTGGAGTGCAACAGAATGATTCTGTATAACTGTAGCCTCGAACTCCTGGTGTCAAGTGATCATCTCACCTCAGCCTCTCGAGTAGGTGAGACTAGAGGTGTGCAGCACCATATCTGGCTAATTAAAAAATAAATTTTTGGAGATCCAGGGTCTTACTACATTGCCTAGGCTGGTCTCAAACTCCTGGGTGCAAGTTATCCTTCCACCTCATTTGCCTCCCAAATTGCTGTGATTACAGACATGAGCCACCACATCTGGCCTAATTTTGCCTAATTTTAATTAGGTTATTTGTGTACTTATGGTTGAGCTTTGAAAATTCTTTATATATTCTGGATACAATTATCAGATATGATTGCAAATATTTTCTTCCAGTCTGTGGCTTGCCTTTTCATTTCATTAACACTGTATTTCAAAAAGCAAATGCTTTAATTTTGTGAAGTCCAATGTATCAATTTTTTTTCTTTTTATGAGTCATGCTTTGGTGTCACATCTAGCAACTCTTTGCCTGATTGCTCCTGTGTCTATATATGTTTAAGATAGGCATTCTTGTTTAATTGAATCTTTTACCATTATGTAATGCCCTTCTTTGTCTTTTTTAATCTTTGTTAGTTCAAAGTCTGTTTTGTCTGAAATTAGGAATGGCAACCCCTGCTTTTTTCTATTTTCCATTTGCCTGGTAGATTTTTCTTCATCTGTTTATTTTGGACCTATGGGTGTCACTTCATGGGAGTTGGGTCTCTTGAAGACAGCATACCATTGGTTCTTGCTTCTTTATCCAGTTTGCCACTCTGTGCCTTTTAATTGGGGCATTTAACCCATTACATTCAAGATTAGTATTAATATGTGTGGATGTTATCCTGTCGCTATGTTGTTAGCTGGTTATTATGCAGGCTTGTTTGGTTGCTTTACAATATCACTGGTCTATGTACTTAAGTGTGTTTTTGCATTTGTTAGTAATGTTCCATTTTTAGTGCTTCCTTCAGGAGCTCTTGTAAGCCAATTCTGGTGGTAATGAATTCCCTCAGCATTTGCTTATTTGAAAATGATCTTATTTCTCCTTTGCTTATATAGCTTAGATTGGCTGGATATGAAATTCTTGGTTGGAATTTCTTTTCTTTAATTATGTTGAATATAGGTCCCCAATCTCTTCTAGCTTGTAGGGTTTCTGTTGAGAGGTCAGCTGTTTGTTAGTACAATGGGATTCCCTTTATAAGTGACTTGTCCTTTTTCTGTAGCTGCCTTTAACATCTTTTCCTTCATTTTAACCTTTGAGCATCTGATGAGTATCTGTCTTGGGGATTATATTCATGTGAAGTATTTTGTGGGAGTTCTCTGCATTTTCTGAATTTCCAAGTTGGCCTCTTCAGCTAGGTTGGGGAAGTTCTCATGGATGATACCCTGAAATATGTTTTCCAAGTTGCTTCCATTCTCTCCATCTCTTTTAGGGATGCCAATAAATCATATATTTGGTCTCTTTATGTAACTCCATATTTCACAAAGGTTTTGTTTATTCCTTTTCACTCTTTTCTCTTTATTCTTATCTGTGTTATTTAAGAAAGCCTGTCTTCAAGCTCTGAGGCTCTTTCCTCAGCGTGGATTGCATTATGAAATTCTTGTAGTGTGCTTTTCTGCTCTATCAGGTTATTTATGTTCTTTTCTATACTGGCTATTTAGCCAGTCCATTCCTGTATCATTTTATTGTGATTCATAGCTTTCTTAGACTGGGTTTCAATATTCTTCTGAATCTCATAATCGTCATTTCTATTTATATTCTGAATTCTATTTCTGTCATTTCAGCCATCTCAGCTCAGTTAAGAACCTTTGCCTGAAGAACTACTGCAGTTGTTTGGAGGAAAGAAAGCACTCTGGCTTTTAAAATTGTCAGAGTTTTTGTGCTGGTTCTATCTCACTTTTGTGGGCTGATGTTTCTTCAGTCTTTGAAGTTGCTGTCCTTTGGATGAGTTTTTTTTTTTTTATTTAATCCTTTTTTATTACCTTCTGGGTTTGATGATTGTGTATAAAGTGAGTTCAGTCAACTGCCCTCATTTCTGGAAGATTTTAGGGAGCTGTCTCATCTCAGGATTCCTAGACTGTGTGCTCTAACCCTGGGAGACTGGTATCAGGCACAAGCTTTGCTCTCTGGCTCAAGGTTAGAAACCTGTGCTGGAGGGACCAAGATGCTTCTGGACCACTGGCCACATCATTCCAGTGGGTGGTACCAGCCAAAGCACTTCATAGGGCGGTGGCCACTGGATTAGTTTTCATTTGCATATACCAGCAGCAACAGCAGTGGCACCACGGCAAGATGAGTGCTCCTTAGCTGCAGCAGGGTGCTAGTGGGTGCTGTGGTACCAGCCTCTATGCAGGCAATCACAGCAGTAAAAGTGGTAGCATGGCTTGGGCAGCACCTGGGTCTTCCACCAGTGACTGTGCATGTTTGTGGTGGTGGTGGTGTTAGTATGGAGACAGACAGGGTGGTGTTGGGGGCAGGACTGTGTGTGCAGCTCTGTGTGTGCTCATATGGGTGGTGGTGGATGCTCAGGGAAGAAGTAGGGTTCGCTGTTTTCCATGCCTAGTTTTGTGCCAACTACAGTTTTGGCACAGGGCCAGGGCACTGCTGACAGCCGAGCTGGTGTGTTCCATGCCCACCAACACTGACAAGTATGGCAAGGGAAGCCTGGTGCATATCTGTGAAGAAGGCTGCTCTGCTGGAGCCATATATTGGTCAGGCATGGTCCACAAGCACAGGAGCTATGATGTGGGCCCCCAAGGAGGTACCTGGGAGCTGGACTGCAAGCAGGTGCAGCCAGGCTGGGGCTCTGTGAGAGGCCAGCAGACCAAGGGATGCTCAGATCAGACTGGTCCTGTCTCACAGGCAAGACCACCTGGCAGAGTTCAGGTCTGACTGTGCCCCTAGGGCTAAAGTGTCCTATGGGAGCAAGTGAAGCCTAGGGACATGGGTGTCCCTGGCTATACTCCAGTAAGACACTGTTGCACCAAACTCTCTGGACTCTGCACCAGCTGGATTTCTGCCCCTACCTTTTATCTAGACATCTCTTCCTGCCAACTCAAGTATCTCTGGTCTCTGCTTGTTGAGAGCTCTTCTCTTGCTAGGATTCTGGAGGCCCATGGTGAGAGTGGGCTGCTCCTTGCCTGTTAAACTCACTCCTTCCACAGGAATTGATGGGTGCCAGAATGAGTCTTGGTGTGCAGTATCCCTGTTCTGGGTTCCCAGCTTCCTTCCCTTCAGCCCAGCCTCTGTGCCTTCCCTCTGTCCACTCTCAATGCCTTCCCTCTGAAGATCTGCTAGGAGTGCATCAGTCTTCCTGATGTCTTGGTCCTTCAGTGGGAGATGTTGGCTGCATCTAGTAGGCCAACTTGAAGAGCAATTTACATTTAAGGCTCAGACAGTTTATTTGAATTCACACAGAAAAGAAAAAATGAAAATAAATGAAAAAACACCTACTAGATCTAGGGAAAAGCCTCAAAAGAGCAAATGTAAGAGTCATTGGAATTTGAGAGGGAGTCGAGAAATAGCAAGGTGGAGAAAGCTATTCAAAAAAATAATAGCAGAAAACTCTCTAAACCTAGAGAAAGATATTAATATACAAGTACAGGAAGGTCAAATATCACCAAATAGATTCAAATCCAAATAAGACCACCCCAAAGCATATAATAATTGCACTCTCAAGGGTCAAGAACAAAGACAGGATCCTAAAAGCAGCAAGAGAAAAGAAGAAAATAACATGTAAACAAGCTCTTTGTCTGGCAACAGACTTTTTAGCAGAAGCCATACAGGCCAAGAGGGAGTGGGAAAGCATATTTAAAATGCAAAGAAAAAAAAAAACTTTTTTTTTGGCCAGGTGCGGTGGCTCACACCTGTAATCCCAGCACTTTGGGAGGCTGAGGCAGGTGGATCATGAGGTCAGGAGTTCAAGACCAGCTTGGTCAAGATGGTGAAACACCATCTCTACTAAAAATACAAAAATTAGATGGGTGTGGTGGCAGGCGCCTGTAATCCCAGCTACTAGGGAGGCTGATACAGAGAATTGCTTGAACCCAGGAGGCGGAGGCTGTAGTGAGCCAAGATCGCACCACTGCACTCTAGCCTGGGTGAAAGAGCAAGACTCCCAGACTCCCATCTCAAAAAAAAAAAAAAAAAAAAAAAAATTTTTTTTTCCTTGCAAAGAATTTTTTTTTTTTTTTTTGAAGACAGAGTCTCACTTTGTCACCCAGGCTAGAGTGCAGTGGCAAAATCATGGCTCACTGTAGCCTCAATTTTCCTGAAGCCCAAGTGCTCCTCTTACTTCGGCCTCCTGAGTAGTTGTGACTACAGGTATGAGCTACCAAGCCTGGTTAATTTTCAAATTTTTTGTAGAGACAAGGTTTCCCAGTGTTGCCCAAGCTGGTCTTGAACTCCTGAGCTTAAGTTTTCCTCCCGCCTTAGCCTTCCAAAGTGCTGGGATTACAGGTATGAGCCACCACACCTGGAAAAAAACTTTCAGTCATGAATACTATATCCAAGAAACTATCCATGAAACATGAAGGAGATAAAGACTTTCCCAAACAAACAAAAACTGACCAAGATTGAACATCACCAGATCTATCCTATAAGAAACGCTAGAGGGAGCTCTTCATTCTGAAAGAAAAGGATCCTAACGTATAACAAGAATACATCTAAATGTATAAAACTCACTGGTAAAAGTAAGTACATAGAAAAATAGACAAATACCCTACTACTACAATAGTGATGTATAAGCTACTCATATCTCTAGTTTGAACATTAAAATGAAAATCTATCAAAAATTGTAATAATCACAGTAATTTGTTAAGACACAGGCATTGTAAAAAATGTAGGGAGGAGTTAAAGTGTAAAGTTTTCTTCCGTTTTTCTCCTTTTCTTTGTGATTAAAATTAATTTTCATTTTGAATAACTAGTTACATTTAAAATAATTTGTTATAACTATAAGATGTTTTCTGTAAGCCTCACAATAACCACAAAGCAAACACCTATAATAGATGTACTAAAAATAAAAAGCAAGGAAATTAAAACATACTACCAGAGAAAAATCACTTAACCACAAAGGTATACAGTAAAAAAGAAAGTAAGGAAGAGAGGAGTTACAACATGACCAGAAAACAACTAACATAATGTCAATAGTGAGTTCTTACCTATCAATAATAACATTAAAGTAAATTGACTAAATTATCCAAATAAAAGACAGAGTGGCTGAATGGATTAAAAAAAAGATCCAACCATATTTTGCCTATAAGAAACTTACTTCATACATAAAGATGCACATAGGCTGAAACTAAAGGAATGGAAAAAGATATGCAAATGGAAATCAAAAAGGAGTAAGAGTAGTTAGACAAAATGAACTTCAAGTCAAAAACTGTAAAAAGACACAAAGAAGGTGGATTAGGCATTTTTGCATTGCCATAAAGAAATACTTGAGGCTGGATAATTTATAAAGAGAAGAGAATTAACTGGTACACAATTCTGCAGGCTTTACAGGAAGCATCGTGCTGGCATCTGCTCAGCTTTTGGGGAGGCCTCAGGAAACTTACAATGATGGCAGAAGGTGAAGAGGGAGCATGTGTCTCACATGGTGAGAGTAGGAGCAAGAGAGAGAAGTGGGGAAAGGTGACACATACTTTTAAAAAACCAGATCTGTGACAACTCACTCACTATTATGCTGACAGCACCAAGGGGATGGTGTGAAACCATTCATGAGAAATTCACTCCCATGATCAAATTACCTCCCACCAGGTCCCACCTCCAACACTAGGAATTATATTTCAGTATGAGATTTGGAGGGATGAATATCCAAACCATATCAGAATGTCATTATATAATGAAAAAAGGGTCAATTCAGCAGGAGGATATAGCAATTATAAATATGTATGCACACAACACCAGAGCACCTAAATACAAAGGGAAAGCTTGATAGGTCTAAAGGGAGAGAGACACTTTAATACAATAATGGTAGGGGACTTAAACATCCCACTTCCTGATGTTCTATCAGTGACAGAACATATAGACAGAAGAAGTAAACTAAACTCCACACACACACACACACACACACACACACACACACACACACAAAACCACCCTACCTAACATTTACAGAACATTTCATCCTACTGCTACAGAATACATGTTCTTCTCATCAATACATGGGACATTCACCAGGATATACCATATGTTAGGCCAAAAAACACGTCTCAGCATATTCAAAAAGTCAAAATTATACCAGCTATCTTTTCTTATCACTATAGAATAAAACTAGGATCAATAACAAGAGAAATTTTGGAAACTGCATAAACAGATGGAAATTAATGAGCTCTCTGATGGCCAACAGGTAAATAAAATATTAAGAAGGAAGTTTAAAGACTTCTTGAAACAAATAAAAATGGAAACACAGCATATCAGAACTTATGGTACAAAGCAATAGCAGTACTATGAGGAAATTTTATCTTGATAAACACCCACATTAAAAAATAAAAAGACTTCAAATAATCTCACAATGCACTTCAGGGAACAAGAAAAGCAAGAACAAAATGAACTCAAAATTAGTAGAAAGAAATAAGATCAGAGCATAAATTAAATCAGGACTAAAAATACAAATTTTTGCCAAACAGACAAAAAGTTTTTTACACAATAAAAAATAAAACTTCAGTTAGACTAAAAAGAAAAGAACCTCCAAAATATAATTAGAAACATACACACACACACACACACACACACACACACACACACACACAAATTACAGTGGATGTCACAGAAATACAAAGATCATTAGAGACTATTATGAACAATAATATACTCACAAATTGGAAAATCTAGAGGTAATGGATAAATTCTTGGACATCTAAATATTATCAAGAATGAATCAGAAATATAAAACCTGAACAGACCAATAACAACAAAATCAAAGTAGTCAAAAGTCTCCCATGAAAGAAAAGCCTGGGACCGAATGGCTTCACTGCTGAATTCTACCAAACATTCATAGAAGAACTAATATCGGCCTACTCAAATTAATCCAAAAAAAATTAAAACAATGCTTTTAAACTCATTCTAATACCAAAACCAGACAAGGACACAATTTAAAAAAAAATCTAGCCAAATATAATTGATTACCATAGACACAAAAGTCCTCAACAAAATACTAGCCAACTGAATTCAGTAACACATTAAAAAAATCATTTACCATGATCAATTAAGATTTATCCCAAGGATACAAGGATGGTTCATGATATGCAAATCAATAAATTGATACATCACATCAACAAAATCAAGGACAAAAATCATTTATCATTTCAATAGATGCTTTAAAAGCATTCAATAAATTCAACATTCCTTCATGATAAAAACTCAACAAACTGAGTATAGAAGAAACATCTCAAAATAATTAATCAAACGTTTGAAACAATAATAATGCAAACTTTTACCACTTTTATTCAACATAGTACTGAAAGTTCTAGTCAGAGCAATTAGTCAAGAGAAAGAAAGGGTATCACAATTGAACAGAAAGAAATCAAATTATCCTTGTTTGCAGATGACATGATCTTATATTTAGAAAAACCTAAGGACACCACCAAAAACTGTTAAAACTGATACATGAATTCAGTAAAGTTGCAGGACACAAAATCAGCATACAAAAATTCCTAGAATTTATACACACCAATAGCAAACAATCTGAAAAAGAAATTAAGAAAGCAGTCCCACTTACAGTAGCTACAAAAATATAAAATACCTAAGAACAAATTTAACCAAAGAGGTGAAAAATGTCTACAATGAAAACTATAAAACTCTCATAAAATAAATTCTGAGGGATACAAAAAAAAGAAAGATATCCCATGTTTATTAATTGGAAGAATTAATATTGCTAAAATTTCCATTCTACCCAAAGCAATCTACACATTCAATGCAATCCTTACCAAAATACCAATAACATTCTTCAAAGAAACAGAAAGATTAATCCTAAAATTTATATAAAACCAAGAGAGAGACTCCAAATAGCGTAAGCAATTCTGAGCAGAAAGAACAAAGCTGGAGGTATCAACTATCTGACTTCAAACCATATTACAAAGCTATATATAGTAATCAAAAGAGCATGGTACTAGCATAAAAACAGACACACAGACTAATGGAAAACAATAGAGAACCCAGAAATAAATCCACACGTTTACAGCCAACGTATTTTCAACAAAGGATATACACTGGGGAAAAGACAGTCTCTCAAATAGTCATGGGAAAACTAGGTGACCAGATGCTGAGAATAAAACTATACTCTTGTCTCTAACCATATACAACAATAAAACCAAAATGGACTAAGGACTTAAATGTAAGACCTGCAACTATTAAACTACCTCAAGAAAATATTGGGGAAACATTTCAGGACATGGGTCTGGGCAAAACTGTTTAGGTAAGACCTCAAAAACACAGACAACAAATGCAAAAATAGACAAATGGAATTACATTAAGCTAAAAAGCTTCTGCACAGCAAAGGAAACAATCAACAGAGTATACAGACAACTTACAGAATGGGAGAAAATGTTTGCAAACCGTCCATCCAGCAAGGGCTTAATAACCAAAATAGTTAAGGGCCTCAAAGAACTCAATAGCAAAATAGCAAATAATCTGTATTAAAAATGGAAAAAGTATCTGAATAGATAGTTCGCACAAGAAGACATAAAAATGGCCAACAGATACCTGAAAATGTGCCTAACATCACTAATCATCAAAGAAATGTAAATTAAGACCACAATGAGGGTGGAGGTGGGGTGAGATGGCCAAATAGAAGCCTCCAGCAATCTTTCCCCCTGCAGGAACACCAAATTTGACACCAATCTACACAAAGAAGCACCTTCAAAAGAGCCAGAAATCTGGGGAACAATCGCAGTATCTGGTTTTAAATTCATATTGCTGAAAGAGACAATTTTCCGGTAGTAAAGACAGTCTTGAAGTGCTGACACTACCCCCTCCCATCCTCCAACAGTGGCTGTGTGGCACAGACAGATAATCTATGTGGCTGGAAGAGGGAGAGCTCAGCAATGGGGGGCCTTTGCATTGCAATGCAGTTCTTTCCACACTAGGCAGTACTCAGCTGGCACCCACAGAAGGAGCTTTTTTTTTTTTTTTTTTTTAAAGAAAGAGAAAGAGAGATCCAAGATGGCCGATTAACAACAGCTCAGGATTGTAGCTCCCAGTGAAAGCGCAGAGAGCGAGTGGACGCCGCACTTTCAGACGAATTTTTGTTGCCCACAGACTAGGAGATTCCCGGCGGAGGAGCCACAAG
>CAUYLG010059260.1:0-93222 GCA_963573385.1 Cacajao melanocephalus
CTAGCCTGGGCAGTAGAACAAGAATCCTGTTCTCTCTCCCTCTTTTTCTTCCTCTTTCTTTCTCTCATACATTCTTTTTCTTTCTTTCTTTCACTCTCACTTTCTTTCCTCTCTTTTTCTTTCTTTTAAAAAAAAAAAAAACACGCCTCAGTAAATAAAAAGGTTAGAAATAATGCAAGATATTTACTCTAACCACAGTGGAATGAAATTAGAAATCAGTAACAGAAAGAATTTTAGAAAATCACGAATTTGTAGAAATTAAATAACATCCTCCTAAATATCCAACAGCTAAAAGAAGAAATAAAAAGGGGAATTGGAAAATAATTTGAAATGAATGAAAATGTTGACACATCATACCACAACTTAAGTGATATAGTTAAAATTGTGCTTAGAGAGCACATGTAGTTGTAATGCCTATAAAAAAAAAAAAGTTCTCAATAGCTTAAACTTCCACTTTTAAAACACTGGAAAAAATAAGAGCAAACTAAACCTAAAGCAAGCATAAGAAAGGAAACAATAAATATTAGAGTAGAAATTAACTAGAGAATAGGAAAACAATAGAGAAATTTAATGAAACCAAAAGTTGGTTTATTGAAGAGGTCAACAAATCTGACAAACCTTTAGAACAACCAAGGAAAAAAATTACTAGACTCAGAAATGAAAGAGGGGATATTATTACTTACCTTACAGAAATAGAAAGTATTATAAAGAAATGTTATAAATAATTATAAGCTGATAAATTAGATAATAGATGAAATAAAATAGACAAATTCATAGAAAGATCGTAGTAACTGATACTGATTCAAGGAATAGATAATCTGAATAGACCTATAGCAAGTGAAGACATTGAATTAATAATCAAAGAAATATTCTCAAAGGAAAGCCCAGGTCCAGATGGCTTCATCACTGAATTCTATCAAACATTTAAAGAAAAATTAATCCTAATTTTTTGTAAGCTTTTATTAAAAAAAAAAAAGAAGATGAGTGAACATGTCCCAGCTTAAGAGGCCAGTATTACCCTGATACCAAAACCAGATAAATCTATCACACAAGAAAACTACAGACCAATATCTCTTATAAATATGGATGCAAAAATTTCCAACAAAATACTATCAAACCAAATCCAATTAGCCAGACATTGTGGTGCTCATGTGTAGTGCCAGCTTCTTGGGAGGCTGAGGTGAGAGAGTTGCTTGACTCCAGGCATTTCAAGACTGCAGTGAGTTATGATTGTGTCATTGCATTCCAGCCTGGGGACAGAGCAAGACCCCATCTCTAAAACAAACAAAATGAAACAAAATCCAGCAACATATAGAAAGAATTACACTCCATGACCAAGTGGGAGTTATCCCAGAATTGTGAGCTTGGTTTAACCTCAGTAGGAAGAAAACAGAAATGTGATCATCTCAACAGACTGAGAAAAAGCATTTGACAAAATCCAACACCTATTTATAATAAAAACACTCATTGAACTAGGAATAGAAGATAATTTCCTCAACCTGATAAAAGGCATCTACAAAAATTCACAGCTAATGTTATACTTAATAGTGAAAGACTGGATACTTCCCCCCTTAAGATCAGTAACAAGACAAGGACACTCTTGCCACTTCCATTCAATATTGGAGGGTCTATTCAGGGCAATTATTCAGGAAAAAGAAATAAAAGTCTTCCAGATTGGAAAGAAAGAAGTAAAACTATATTTTCAGATGACACAATTTGTATATGAAAAATCCCAAGGCATTCAGTAAAAAACTATTAGAACTAGTAAATAAGTTCAGCAAGGTTACAAGATACAAAATCAATAAACAAAAATCAATTGTATTTCCTTGCACTTAAAATGAACAATTTGAAAATGGAATTAAGAAAACAATTCCATTTACAATAGTATAAAAAGAATAAAATGCTTGGGATTAAATTTAATGAAAAAAGCATAAAACTTATACTCTGAAAACTATAAAGCATTGTTGAAAGAAATGAAAGATATAAGTAAATGAAAAAATATCTCATGTTCATTGATTAGAAGACTTAATATGGTTAGGATGGCAGTACTCCTCAAACCTTTGATCTACAAATCCAGTATATCTCTGTGAGAATCCCAACTGGATTCTTTGTAGAAGTTGACAAACTGATTTTAAAATTCATGTGGAATTTCAGGAGATGCAGAATAGCCAAAATAATGTTTAAGGAGAACAAAGTTGGAAGACTCATACTATCCAATTTCAAAACTTAACACAAAGCAACAGTAATTAAGATAGTGTGATACTGGCATAAGGATATGATATGATCATATGATCAATGGAATGGAATTATGACTTCATAAATATACCCATGTGTCTGTCTGTGGTCAACATATTTTTGACAAGAGTGCCAGTATCATTTAATGGGGAAATAATTGAATTTTCAACAAATGGTGCTGGGACAACTGGATAGTCATATGCAAAAGAATAATGCTGGAACCTTACCTTACACTAAATTAAAAATGCATAAGTTGGCCATCATCAAAATAAAAAATTTTTGTGCATCAAAATGACAGTCAAGAAATGAAAAGACAAACCACAAAATGGGAGAAAATATTTGCAAATCATTTATCTGATAAGGGAGGTGTATCTGCAATCTATAAAGAACTCTTACAACCCAATAATAAAAAGACAGGTCAATTAAAAACGTGCAAAGGATTTGAAGACATTTCTTCAATAATATATACAGATGGCCAATAAGCACACAAAAAGATGCTTGACATAATTAGTCATCAGGGAAGTGTAAATCAAAACCACAATGAGATACTACTTCTTATCCCTAGAATGCTCTAGAATGGCTATAATCAAAAACTCTGGCTGGGCATGGTGGCTCACACCTGTAATCTCAGCACTTTGGGAAGCTGAGGCAGGTGCATCACCAGAGGTCAGGAATTCAAGACCAGCCTGGCCAACATGGCGAAACTCGATCTCTACTATAAATATGTGAAAAACTAGCTGGGCATGGTGGCGCATGCCTGTAGTCCCAGCTACTGGGGAGGCTGAAGCAGGAGAATTGCTTAAACCCAAGAGACAGAGGTTGCAGTGAGCTGAGATTGTACCATTCTGCACTCCAGCCTGGGCAACAGAGCAAGACTCCATCTCACCAAAACAAACAAAAAACCAAAATACACACACACCCTCTGATAATAACAAATGTTAGCAAGGATATGGAGAGGTCAGAATGCTCATACGTGGCTGCAGGAGTGTAAAATGGTATAACTACTTTGGCATATAGTCTGACAGTTCCTCAAATAGTTAGACATAGAATTGCTGTATGACCTAGTAATTCAGCTCTTCGGTATATACTCAAGAGCTATGAAAACATATGTCTACATAAAATGTCCATATATTGTACACAAATGTTTGCCACAACATTATTTATAATAACCAAAAGGTGGAAACTACCCAACTTTCCATCAACTGATGAATGAATAGAAAAAAATGTGATATCTTCATATAATGGAATAATATTTATTTGGCCATAAAAAGGAATGACATGCTGATGTGTGTTACAACATGGGGGTACCTTGAAAACATTTTGCTAAGTAAAAGAAGCCAGTAACCAAATACCACCTGTTATTTGGTTTCATTTATTTGAAAAGTCCAGAATAGGCAAACCTTTAGAGACAGAAAGTAGATTAGTTGTTGCTTAGAGTTAGAATGGAAGGGGTATAAGAGAGTTATATCAAATAGGTACAGAGGTTTTTTTTTTGAGACAATGGAAATGTTCTAAAATTGTGGTGTTGGTTGTACATATCTATATACTAAATGATAATATACTAAAAACCATTGAATTATACACTTTATATTTTATTTTATCTTATTTTTTTGAAACGGAGTTTTACTCTTGTTGCCCAGACTAGAGTGCAGTCGGGTGATCTCGGCTCACTGCAACCTCCGCTTCCCAGATTCAAGCGATTCTTGTGCCTCAGCCTCCCGAGTAGCTGGGATTACAGGTGCCTGCCACCACACCTGGCTAATTTTTGTATTTTTAGTAGAGACAGGGTTCACCGTTTTGGCCAGGCTGGTCTCGAACTCCTGACCTCTGGTGATCTACCGGCGTCGGCCTCTCAAAGTGCTGGGATTACAGGTATGAGCCACTGCGACTGGCCTGAATCATACACTTTAAATAGACAAATTGTATGGTATGTTGGAAAAAAAAAAGACAACTGAAGAGTGAGTGTTTTATAAAACACTCAAGCAAGTAGGTTTTTACTTGCTTGAAGTAAACATTAAAGGGAATGACCATGACAGAGTGTGAACATCAACCCTGGTGGTATTAGGGAAGCTGAAGTAGGAGGATCTGGTGTACCACTTGGTATTCACTCATTTGTGCATTCAACAAACTTTTGCTGTTTGTGCCTTTTACTAAACACTGAGAACAGGAAGATTCACAAGACACAAAGCTATCTTCAAGGAGCCTGAAATTTAGTCATTCCAAAATTCATGTATCTAATGCAAAGAGAATTTTGCCTACTAGAGTATAAACTCCTAAGGGCAGAGCTTTATCTGTTTCATTCACAGCTGTATCTGCAGGAACTGTAACAATGTCTGGTACTTAGTAGATGCCTAAATGAATACTTGTTGAATAAATGATGATGTTAAGCATATCACAGCATCTGTTACCAACCCTGAACATTGTTTGAGCATCAAAGATGCAGAACTAGGAAGGTAGGGCCTTTATTTTTGAGGGAGCCCAATAAGGCATGGCTCCAGCAGAAGCTGAACAACCACCAATTAGAAGGTGAATGAGAGCACTGATTTTCATCAGGGATGGGCATGCTTAGATGTCACCAGGTGACACACACTAACATCCAGGAACTACCAGACTGCATGATCTTTCAAGTTCCACTGATCCCAAACATCTTTGCTTTTGGGATTCTCATCCTAAAGACAGAAGCAAAGCCACTAAAAATCAAACTCCCATCCCCTGACAAAAATATCATCCAGTGGTTGCTGTTAACCCTGGGCTTCCTAAGGCAGGTCTTTAGGGAACCTGTGATTGCAAAGTACTGCATGTATCCCCAGCAAGACCTGTTCTTATCAATCAAGTTGAACAGGATACAGAGTTTGTATCTCACAGACAGCCTGGTGGGTGAAATTTCCATTTTCTTCTGACTCAGTAGGAGCATTAGGCTTTATGTTCTGATCTTCTCAGGATTCATTTATGACCCTTGCTCTTGGCACCATTGTCAGCATTAAACTAGACCCAAAGGAGAGAGGAATGTGCTTTGAACTCAGCTCTAGTGAAGCTAGTACATGTCTCTAAGGCAGCAGTTGTGCACTCTGACTGCCCACTAGAGTCACCTGGGAAGCTTTTTAAAAATGCCAAAAATAAATCCTATGGGTTTCACTCTAGATTCTGATTTAACTGTACTGTAGTGACTCAGGAAATCTGTACCAGGCTGAGAACCAGGTTGAAAATCACTACTGGTCCAGGATGAAGGAAATAAGCTGATTGGCATTAGCCCTGAGGTCAAACTCTAAAGTTACCAAATAATTAGCCTGTGGATTTGGAAGGTATCAGTTCATTTTTGTTGCTATAAAAGAATACCTAAGTCTGGGCAATTTATAAACAAAAGGGGTTTATCTGGGTTACAGTTCTGCAGGTCATACAAGAAGCATGGTGCCAGCATCTTCTTCTGGTGAGGGCTTTAGATTTCTTCTACTTATAAAGGAAGATGCAGGACACTGGCATGTAGAGGTCACATGGCATGAGAGAAGATAGGATCTGGCTCTGTCTCCCAGGCTGGCATGCAGTGGCACAATCATGGCTCACTGCAGCCTCCACCTCCAGGGCTCAAGCGATCCTCCTGCCTCAGCCTCTCTAGTAGCTGGGACTACAGGTGTGTGCCACCACGCTGGATAATTTTTAAATTTTGGTAGATGCAGGGTCTTGCTATGTTGTCCAGGCTGGTCTCAAACTCCTGGCCTCAAGTGATCCACCTTGGCCTCCCAAAGTGTTGGAATTACAGGTGTGAGCCTCCACACCCAGCCCAGGTTATTTTAACCACCAGCTTTTGTGGGAACTAATAGAGTGAGAACACACTCATTACCTTGAGAAGGAGCCATTCATAAGGGATCTGTCCCCCTGACCCAAACAAGTCCCACTAGGCCCTACCTCCAACATTGGGGATCAAATGTCAACATGAGGTTTGGAGAGTCAAGTATCTAAACTTTAGTAGAAGATGCAGATGTTTCTCCAGTGTCAAGAGTCTTCAGGGAGAAAGCATGCCTGTCTTTTACTCCCTACTCCTTACTCCCCACCCCAGCCTTTCTAGATACCCCATTTGCTTTTACCCACCATCTCTAATCAGCCATGTTTGGGGATTGGTTCCTATTCAAACAGGAAACACAGGGAAGCCCCTTGGCTTAGGCAGTCTTCTCAGTATTGCTATAATGCACACATGACCTGGTTCCCTTCTGCAAGGCTCCTCTGAGCTGACCAGCAGGGCTTGGCTGATGACTCAGATTTCTGACTCATGGTTGGCCCTGCCTGGCTCAACCATCCATCTTGATTACTTATCCCCTTCAGGCCCCAGATTTCCCTCCTTTCCTCTCTCCTGGTTCTCTACCCACAATCCTGGGACCTTCTCTTTTCTGGCTTCTGTCCACTGCTCTCCGAGGTCCTTTGTCAGCATGTTCCTTAACTCAGGCTATTTGCTGTGTCCTCTTGGTGCTTGCGTCCTGAGCCCTCTTGCTCAGTTGACCAGCCACTTATACACACTCATCTATGGCCACTACCTGCTCTCTGTCAGGTCTGCAGTTGCCAAGCAGTTAATTTGTCTGAAATTCAGCCAAAGCTGACTTACTCCTTTCTTTGAAGTCTCCTGCAGGTGAATGGAAGGCATGAAATGGTCTGTGAAACCTAGTATGTCAGATGAGATATGTACATGAAAAGTCTTGAACTGTAAAGCAGAACAGAAATATGAAGTGTCGATAATAAGCAGTGACAATGCCATGTGGGGACAGCATGGTAGCCAGCCAGGAGTACCAGATGAAGGACAGAGACTGATTGCAGACATTACAGGCAAGATGTTTGCAAGTCAGGAAACTGAAAAGGTGCAAGAGGTCAGGACCAGATGGGCAGATGGGAAGGGAGCAGTACAAAAAGCAGAAGTCACCATCCCTTACACAGTCAGAGGCATGGAAATGAGGAAAAGCTAAAGGATTTTCTTCCTCAAGTCCTTTCAGCTCTACTTTCAAAATATATCCAGAATGTGGCCTCTTATTGCCACCTCTATGGCTACCTCCTTGATCTAAGCTAACATCAGCTCCTGCCTGGACTGCCACAGTACCTCCTACCCAGTCTCTCTCCCTCCACCTTTGCTCCCCAGCAGTCCATTCTGAACCCATGGCCTGAGTGATCCTGCCTAAAGTTGAGGTCCGTTACATCATGTCACTCATCCGCTTAAAATGCCTTAATGTCGTCCTGTTCTTTGCACAATGAAAGCCAAAGTCTCTTCCCATGGCTTACCGGGCTCCAATAGACTGAACCCCACTTACCTTTCACATCTCAGCCTTTACAGCTTATTCATTTGTTCTGGTCATCCTGGGATTCTTGCTGTTTCTTAACCCATCAAAGACATTCCTGCCTCATGGCCTTGCCCCTGCTGCTCCTCTTCCTGCAGGTAGCCACATGGTTCACTGACTTTCTTCTTTCAGGGCCAACCTCAGGTGTCACCCTGCCCTGGCTTCTCTTATCTTACGTAGTGCTCTCTAATCCCATCATGTACTGTCTCTTTCCCAAGCACACTGAAATAAACATATAGTAAATATTTATTAATTTATCGTCTGACTCTTCTACTAAAAGGTAAGCTCTGCGAGCATAGGAATTTTGTCTGTTTTGTACCTTGCTTGCACAATGTCTTGTATTGTTGAATTAATGAATGGATGAATAAACATATAGGATAACATATTTAAGACTTCAGCTATAAGGCAAGATATTGATGAAAGCAAAGTGTAGCCTTAATCCTGAACTTTCTTGCAGTTCTATGGAGACAATGACCTGTTCCTTAGGGCAGCTGGCCTGGGGTTTACAGGTAGAGATTATTGCTCCAAGTGGGGAGGGGGCAAGAGAGGTCAACCTGTCAGACCCCTGCCCGTTCCGGAACTAGGCTATTCTGGAAAACCCAAGAGCAAGTCGAGGGCCCAATGGGAAAGCTTCAGAGATGAAAGCATGCTTATTGAGTTCTCTCTCCAGTGGCCCTTTTTCTCTGGGCTGTAATTTTTAGATCTTCAGTAGAAATTTCTCATCGTCTTCCCTCGAGGGAGAGGGAAGTACCCCAGCTGTTGCATTTACAGCAAGGTAAAACAGCTGGGGCAGTAGGTGCTAATTGTAGCTCTGCACTTCCTTCTTAGTAGTGTGATCCTAGGCAGGTTATTTAAATTTCTCAGAACCTTACCACCTCATCTGTAAATAGGGGATAATGGTGGTGCCTTTGTCAGGGATGGCATAAGGGTGAAATGTGTTTGCGCATTTTAGGCACAACATTTGGCATGCTGTTATGTTTGCAAGTGTTCGGCTATTGTGAAGATCAGGAGTGTTATAAGAAATAGTTCTTGTTCAGGGTAAGCTCCTCAGGGTTCCTAAGAGCTTCTCAAACATTAGTGTGAATACCTATCACCTGGGACAATTTTGTTAAAATGCAGATTCTGATTCAGGAAGTTGGGGAAGGGCCGGAAATACTGTATTTCTAACCAGCTCCTAGGTGAAGCTGGTGTCACAGATCAAGCTCTGAGTAGTCGGGCCCTGTTTTAAAAAAGGAGGGAGTGGTTTGGGGATAAAATGCTGATAAATTTCCCAGAAGTCTTAGTGGCTCTAATTTCAACCTTAAAGGTAGCCTAAAGTTACTACATCCTAACCAAGAAAAGCTGCATTTTTCCCCTAATCACTTGCCTCACTGGTGTCCCTGAATTTGATTCCAGCTGTACCCATCCTTCCCTACCATTTCAATTTTGCAACGATGCCTCATACATAAAAATTTACCCTGCCCAAGAAGGTTTACTCAGAGCTGAGAAAGGAGAAAGAGAGGAGCTTCTCTTTTTTCTTAAACCTGTTCCTAGGTTTCCTGTGGCCTTTGGACATATGGCCAGACGCCTGTTTTCATGGCTGCTTAATGATTTGTAAAGCAATTGCTGGAGGAAACATTGCTAAGGCAAGCCAGGCCAGAGGGACAGGACTCATGAGCCAATGTTATCTTTGCTGAGCACCGGGGCTATTCCTGTTCCTTTTCTCTCTCCATCCGGCAGTGACAGATGGCTTCCACATGGTTTGACCTACTGTTTGGTCAGACCTGATCTGATAGTCATCAATCAGCTGCCCCGTTTGGCCCCCCAGAGGGCACCCTGTGGGTCATGGGAGGCAGAAGTTGGAGGTTTCCTTTAGAGCTCATCACATCTCCTAGCTATTGTAGTATAGTTTCAAGCATGCACAGTTCTTATTCCAGATGTTACTATCCCAGTATCCATATGTTTTGAGGTGGGATCAGCAGGTTTACATGGTAATGCTAAACTAATTAATCATAAACTAATGATTTAACAGCTTTAGGACCCAAAGTGAGTTTGATACTGGCAAAGATGTAAGTAATACATATGGTGTTATTAAGCTGGAGAAAGAAAGTGAGGCTGAGCTTTTTCCATTGCTTTGACACAATCTATTTTCTTACTGATTCTGAGTGTTACTCACAAGGTCTCTGAAAACTGAATGAGAAAATCTCCAAATACTATTCTTCAACACTTCCTTTGAGATTGACGAATAAAAACTTAAGTTAATATAAGCTGCAGGGCACTAGAAAAAGGTAGCAATAAGCAGAGAGGCCATGTGGAGAGGAAATCAAGATGCCAGGGTTCTAGTCTCATTCTTCCTCTTTCTTTGAATATGTTGCTTGACTGATATCACACACATTAGATAGATACAAGCAATGGCTGGGTTCCTTTTTTTATTTCCTAACTATAAAATGAGATTGTTGCATGAACTTGGCTTCTAAAAACTTTAAATAAAGTGATTTTATATTATTTTCCTTAGAAAAGCAGTTTTGGTCATTAGAACCTACTTATTCTACTATATGTAAATGGTATTTCACTTAAAAATATATATATACATTTTTGCTGAAGTCAAAAGAGATGGGGAAATTTGAGTAATTTCAGCTTTGATGGAGTGCAACCCAGATAAATGTATTAAAGATATATTAAAATTATTTTTAAAATTAAAAATACCAAATGCCTGTAATCCCAGCAATTTGGGAGGCTGAGGAGAGAGGATTGCTTGAGCCCAGGAGTTAGCATTCAACTTAGGCAGCATAGCTAGACTCCATCTATAAGAAAAAGTAAATTTAAAAAACCAAATCTGTTAAAGTTAAAAATACCAATAAACTCCTAGCATTATTTATAGTGAGGAAGAAAGAAACTAGAAACAACAACTTGCCTGAATAAAAAGAGTGAGTTGATAAAAGTAGGAGTTTGAACATAAATTCCCTAACTCCATCAGGTGTTTTGACATCTGATATTTTGATTATTAACTTCAGTGGGGAGGGAGAGTCTCTTCTGTATAGTTTTAATAACCTGTTTCTCTCTGATTATATTATATATAAATTATATATATATAATATATATATACAAAACATATATATATACCAAAATTATTTTTTAACGTTTCTATGTATAAGAGAATAGAGATAAGAAAAAGATCCTGCAGAAAAATTCCCACCATCATGTATAACTGGTACAAAATAAGCATTCAGGCCAGGCACGGTGGCTTATACTATAATGCCAGCACTTTGGGAGGCAGAGGCAGGCAAATTACTTGAGGTCAGGAGTTTGAAACCAGCCTGGCCAACATGACAAAACCATCTCTACCAAAAATACAAAAGATTAGCTGAGTGCAGTGGCATGCACCTGTAATCCCAGCTAATGAGGCTGAGGCAGGAGAATTGCTTGAACCTGGGAGGTGGAGGTTGCAGTGGGCCAAGATCATGCTACTGCACTCCAGCCTGGGTGACAGAGTGAGACTCAATATAAAAAAAAAAAAAAAAAAAAAAGCATTCAATAACTGGTAGCATTTCGGTGTGCTTCGTTGGCATGTATAATGTTTTCTCAGTTGAGGCAATAGTGTTTATATTTTGTATTAGCTTTTTGGTTGAGCATTTGATTTTCATTTGACCTTAATGATTTTGCTGAGTACCTTGGCTCTCAGCTGGTTGTTTGCCTGGCCTCCCTCCCTTGGCTCTTGGATTTGGAGAGTCAAGGTCTCAAGAGCTTGTCGAGAGGACAAAGCCCCTTTAGGAAAAGTGTCCCCTAAGTGGCAGTTATACCTTGCCTCCTCTGATGATCTGACAGGCAGATCACATCTTTCATTTTCGTAATAATGATTAAAAAGTTGTAGCCTCATTAATTGGAAAGGAATTGAGAACCCTGTGCTCAGGACTTGTTCCTTGCAGAGATGAAACAGCTCTTTGATGAGCTCCCTCTGCCTCTCTCAAGCTGATGACAAGTCATATTGCCCATAGACCACAAAGTGAAGAACCCCAACACCCAGCATGGGGAGGAGGCTTCTGTCACCTTTTGTATACAGTTCCTGATAAGGAGAAGGATCTGTTTCCTCGTATGAGGACAAGATGGCCCCACTTCTGAGTGCTCTGGATGTTACTAACACATGCCAAGTTAGTGGAGGCACCCCAAGAAGACTATCTCAGGAGACAAAGATCCTATTTTTCCAACTTAAGGTATGGAAGGACTTTGTATTGAAAGAGCATGGCACAGAAAGCACCTTATTGCTGATTCTGAATCCTCCGATCTCTCTGGGTCAAGGAAAAACTCATAGACAATTCTGGGCTCCAGACTTTTAACTCCTAGGGGAAGAGTGTCTGCAGCAGAGGGTTTGTGGCATGTAGGGCATAGCCTGTAAGTGGGTAAGGCAGCATTAACAGCTATAGTAGGAAATAGTAGGAACCTTGTATTGTGCTCTCTGTGAAAGATAATGAGACTTTGCTTATTTTGCCTCTTGTTGGAATTGTTGATAGATTTTCTTTTTTTTACTAACGGTTTATTTGGTATGCACTTCACTTGGGGGCTTAATGCCAATCTCCTGGAACTGAATGAGGAAAAAGATAAGACATTCTTTACACTGTTGGTTCTGTACCAGGCAACTGGTTGGATGCTTTATGTTATCTCATGTAATCCACAGAGAGAGTGTCTAATTCAGAGTGGGGCCTATGACCACAGGAGTGTAAAGATCACCTCTGCTTTTAGGAGTGAAGTGAATGGAATTCAAATAATACCCTCTCTTGGCAATTATCTTCTCTTATAATCAGCCCCTGACACATAGTTTAAGATTACCAAAATGACAACTTGGATCAACTGATTATTTCTAGAATAACCAGTATCTCTTTCAGTATACCACATAAGAAATCACAAAGGAAAATTTAGCTAAGATTTTCAATGGAAAGCTATCATTATCTTGTTTTTCTAGCCATTAGGCATAAGCCAGGAATCAGGTTGGAAGTAGGAGCCCTTTGGGCAGGGCTGAAAACTTTGATCAAGATTCTGCCAAGCAGTTTTTCACGACAATGACTCTGCTCCATCGATTTCAGTTAATCATAGCAGGGGACAAGTCCTCAGAAGAAGGGGCTCTCCATCCTGTGATCTCCAGTTAATGACTGCAGAAATGAAAAAAATAAAGAGAATTTTGTGGGTAACAAAAGGGAGGGCAGGGTGTCAATATACATGGTTTTTGAGTTACAAAGATTTTGTTGGAATTTAGTTATTTTTCCTATTTATGACCAAAATGATGGGAGGAGAGGCTTTGGAGGGAGGTAAGATGAGGTAGATGATGCAACAGACCATGCTACAGCTGCATTGCCTCCTGCACGGTAGATTGTGTTTATACCTGGACTGTGCCATACTTTGGATAATGATAATAATTTAATAACAGCAGACTGCATATATATTGGGGGTTTAAATTTAATAAATCAGTTTTGAGGTAAGAATTTAAGAATATACTTATCAAGCTATAATATTAGTCAAGTTACTACCTTCTGGCCAGGGAAGCTGGTTAGTCTGGGCATCTCAGCTAAGTGGAAGGGGCTGAAGAGGAGAGGGGGAGAAGGGCCTCTGGCCCTTGGTCACCTGGAAGCTGAAGGACTCAAGGGGACCAGCTCCAGCCTTGGTCCTCACGCTACTGGGCAGTGAGCAAAGCCAGCATGAGGTGCTGAGACATGGACAGCAGGCCTGGGCTACATATGCCTCTGGAGTAGGCAGCACCATGCTCCTGGTCTCCTGGAACTGATACTAGTTACTCAGAAATGGAATGTCTGAGATCATTAGGTCAACTCCCTCACAGATGAGGAAACTGAGACACAGAGAACTCAAGTGACATCTTAAGTGAGTGCCAGAGCTAGGACCAAATTCATGGCTTTTGATTCTTGGCCCCGTGATTTTAATGCCCTTGACTGACAGGCAACTCTGCAAATGGAAGGGCATCGAAGGTTGGCAGGGAAGAATGGGAGAGCCAGGCAGACGGAAGAGAGTGGAAGGGGCAGCTGGTAGGAAATGGGAACGCTGTAAAGAGCCAAAATATCCATTCCTCCTCTTGGCTGTGTCCCAAGGAGAAACATAACTTCCAAATGTTCCTAATAGGGACATAAGCAGTCACCCAGAAGAACCACACAAATAGATTGACCAAAGGCCATGAAGTGTCATTTATGCTTAATGAGTAAGCACTCCTATTTATTCAGACTCCTAATCCAGCTCTTCAGCCTCATTCTTTCCTCTTAAGTCAGGGGAGACCTTCCTTGCCATGACTCCCTTCTTATTTGTTGTGTTACTGTCCTTGTACCCACAGACAACTGCAGTTTAGAATCTATCTGCCCATTTCTCTCAGGTTCTGGGGTAAAGGAGAAAAAGATGATGAACTTGGGTGACGTGACTTGCCTGAAGTGTTTGATATTCTGAAAAGGGGCTATAGGGAAGAACAATGAGCAAATTCATAAGTCAATATTATATTTATCCCTCTATTGTAAGGGGTACTGCCTCTACTTCATTTGTGAGCCATAATTATTTGTTGGTTTTAGCAAGACATTTCTCTGCCTGCTGATAAGGAAACAAAAAGGGCATTTACTGTGCTAGTCTAGAATGTGAACTGTAAGCTGTGTTCTTTTTTGTTTGTTTATTTGCTTTTAGTTTTAATCTATGATCAGAGGCTTAAAAGTTGAAGGGGACCATGGAGGACTGCTAGTCTCCCCACCCTCTTTCATGCAGGGAGCCTCTTCCCAACAGCCCTGCCTGTGGTTCAGATCCCTTCCCTCTGAATCCCCACAGGGAGTCACTTCTACCTTTGTGGAAGCACTTGCTTCATTTTGCCTTAAATTATAGTTATTTGAGGACTTAAGTCTCAGCTGTGAGCTACTGCGGGCAGGGGGTAGGTGGGCAGGAATCCTATCTCATTCCTCTTTGATCTCCTCAATACAGAGCCTGGCCCACTCTCCATAAATATTTGAATGAGTGACAAGGTGTTAAGAGTCTCCAGAGGCAGCCACAGTTGGACACCTCTAATAGCTAGAAAGTTCTTCCTAAAAGTAAGCAGAAATATGGCTCCCTGTGTGCCTTGGGAGGGAGGAGAATGTAACTGGCAATGATGACAAAGGGCTAGGTGTCCATAGGATATATCTGGGGACAGGGTAATGCCTTGCTCTTACTGCTTTTCTTGCATTCCATCTGGCCAAAGTACACAAGGCCTTTCTCCAGGACAGGAAAACCCAGAAACCTAGATAGATCTGGATAAGGGACAGGGGCATGGATTCCTGGATTTGAATCCAGTTTGGGAGGACAGCTCTATCAGATACTGTCAATGTCCCACCTATATGGCCTTAACCTGCCCTGGGGGTCATCTGCAGGTAATTCTCATAAAAAGTGACAGCTTCCTGCATTTATCTGCAGTGATCACTCTCTGACCTCAAAAGTGTGCTTGGTCTGTTTGTGGATTCAGCTGGAAATGCCAGGAACTTACCCCAGGAAGGACCTTCAACCAAAGATCTATGGGACTTAGTGCATCAGAAACCCAGATTCCTCACCTCTCAGTGGGACAGCTCAGAGGTGTGTTTTATAGTTTCCCAAAAGGTCTCAACAGGGATTGAACCCCAGTTGCTCATATCACTTAACACATCCATTATTCATTTCTCTCCCTTTCCTCTTTGACTTCCCCTCCCTTTCACTATGCTTCCTGGGACCATGCCCAAGTAAACTCTCTCCCCCAAATCATTGTCTCAAGGTCTGCTTTGAAGAGAACCCAAAGTAAGACAATGACATGAGCAGGAGATTTGAGGGACTCCCCATACTATTCTTCTCATAGAAGATAAAACTGTATTTCTCTTGATTTTTAAAAAAAGAAGATAAAACTGTCAAAATCAGTTGTGCTTTCCCCTCCCCCTTCTTTCCCTCTATTTCTAAGTGCAGAATGGTTTTTCGGTCAGTTCTATAAATAGAGTTTAATTTTCAGTAGAATTTGTGTCCTAACTCAGAAAACAAGGCTGAGAATGAATCCAACATCTTTAGAGGATAGTTATTTCCCATAACAAAAATCAGTAATATCCCAGTTCTGTTAGGATAACGCACTATGTCAGAAAGGTCTCAGGCCAGACTCAAAAAAGAGGTGACACATGGGGGTCATTAGACATCAGGATGGATTTGTGTGGAAGTTCTTCAGTTGACCTTTTAAACTTCCACAGAGACATTTTAAATTAAGAGAGACCCTATCAACCTGGCCCAGGTTTGGGATGGAGTGCTCAGAGGTCAGGGACAGCTAAGACAAATGGGGACCATGAGGGAAGTGAGAGAGGAAAATAAAGAATCTTCATTAAAAACTACTCAGTATTAGTGAACTATACCTGAGCTTGTAGAACCTAGAGAAAATGTTGTTACTGAAGAATATGTATAATTATTTGAGAAGATTTGTAACAAAGAATGAAGGTGCCTCCCTGCTCCTCCTTCATGCAGACATTGTGTGATTTGGAAAAGCTCCCTGTGGATGCCACATTACCTGATTGTTTTGACACCTCAGACAACTACCAGGAGATAGCAGTTAAAAATAGCCATAATCACTACTGTCTTATGTTTGTGGGGTTTTTCTTTTGTCTTGTTCCTTCCTGGAGCGTTTTTTGATGACCTAATAGGAAACAGCATACATGTTCATGAATTTTTAATTAGCAAGCAAAGATGGAAATGAATGTAAACAAAACAAGTAAACAAAACACAAGATGACAGGAGACAATGGGCCAAGAGAGCCCCTCCTTGATGCCTTTTAGGGTACCCACAGATGCCTTTTGGGATCAGGTAGGGAAATCCTCCTAAATCAAGCAGGGATAAGAAAGGGCTTCACTGACCTTATTATTAGCCTGGAAAAGTGAGTGGCTTCAAATGCTGTCTTTATTTGAACTTTGTTTGATGACCAGTGCTTCGGCTCTTTTGGCAGGGCTGAAGGAGGTAGGAGGAAGGTGGGGACATCTTTGCTAGGTGATAGGAAGATATGGAATTACCATGTCTCCTTTGCCCTCTTTGATGAGTACTTCTGCCCTGTTGTATGTAGGTGGCAGTAATGCCCTGGGTACAGCCCTCTCCTGAGCAAGAGAGATGTCTCTGCCTCTGTTAGCTTGTGCTCTTATCTGAGCCATCACTTCCAAAGAGCGCTCTTGGGAGTGATATGCCATCCCCAGGAATGACCTTGTATGATGGTTGTGAGGATTACATAAATGTAGTCCATGTAAAGTGACTGCTTAAAGTGCATTAACAGTTGGCACAAAATCTATGCTGGTTCCCCACAATGAAAGGTCCCTGCTATCTACTGAAATTGAATTGTAGAAAAAGATTTCCCTTGGGCCAAAAACAAATACACTAATATAGCCTGTACCAGCCTCTCTCACTCAGACTTTTTGTTTTGGGTAGCTCCCTTCCCCAAATATGCACCCCACAAAAGTGCTCAGTGTATGTCTTTTGAGCTTGCCCCGCTGAGCACTCTCCTTTGCTTTCCAGAATGCCTATGTCAACATCAACCGCATCATGTCTGTGGCTTCCCGCCTCTCTGAGGCTGGCCATTATGCCTCACAACAAATCAAGCAGATCTCCACCCAGCTAGACCAGGAGTGGAAGAGCTTTGCCGCTGCCCTGGATGAACGCAGCACCATCCTCGCCATGTCTGCTGTGTTCCACCAGAAGGCTGAGCAGGTAAGGCCTAAAAACCCACAGCAGCTGCTGTTGGTGGGAAGGGTTGGGCATGGGCATGGGCAGGGGAAGACTAGGTGGGAGCACACACACTCTATAGAGAGCTCTGCCTGTCTTTTTGAGACACTGAAGACCCTGCTGAGTCGTTGCAACAGTAACCTATGTTCTACTACTTTCATGACTCCTGTGTGCACAAAGAAACATTGGTAACTCTTGGTGACTTTTCTTGTCATACAAACAAGAGGGGACCCAGAGTCTGTTTACATTTTGCTTGGTAGTGGTTGCGTGTGCATGTGTGCATATGTTGACTGTCTGCTTAGTGTGCATTCTCTGAACACACATCAAAGGGGTGAATGTAAAATGATCATTGATGTGCAGAGAGCAGGGGGACACTAATTTTACATGAAGCATTTGCTAGGAATGATAGTAATATAATAATAATATAATGGATAAAGATAATAATTACTTGTACTTACTAAGTGGCCAGGCATTGGCCAGTGACACTGCTAACCCATTTTACAAAGAGGAACACTGAAGCTCAGAGAGATTAAGTGATTGACCTGCCTAAGATCCCACAATGTGTTGGAGCCTGTCTTGAACCAGCTCATAGAGAGACAGTTAAATTTTCAGAAATTTTGTGAGCTGATTATCACATTTACCCATTGCTTAATTATGTAGGTTTATAATTAAATATGTTATGTTAAAAGCAAAGTTAATAAATACTCAAAACTCATCACTTCCTGATTATTTTACCACGTATTGTTATTACCTATGTTCTCGAGGTCATTTTTATGTGTTTATTTTTTTCTATGGTGGAAATACCATACAATTCTGTGCTGTATATGGATCATCTCTTCCCATCTCCATGTTGGTGATGTCACATTGGTAGCTTAAAACACACCATGGTAGGAATTTCATATTATAGAAATTATCAGATGCTACAAACCAGGGATTGGTTTATCGCTTTATTGTTGCCTAGAGTCTTAAGAAAATGAGGGAGAAAGTGTCTTAAAATGCAGACTGAACTTAAAAACGTACTGTGTATAGCTGTTACACTGTGAATAACACACAAAATCAAGGAAATATTCTTCCAATATTAAAAAAACTGTTATTTGGTTCAGCAAAGAAGTTGCTGACATCCTGGATGAACAAGTGATATTCTGGCATAAGTATTCAGGTGTTTTTCATTTTCGTTTCACTCCTTAACATAGTGAATATTATCAACCGGCATGTATGTCAGAACTATACATGTTTGTCAGTTGCAACCATAGGTCAAAAGCACCCTGTGAGAATCAACTGGCTACATTAAATATACAATACAGAGCACCGTATATGTTATTATTCTCTGTAAGTTGTGGGTTATACATTCGTTATATCAGTAGAATTTGTAAATGCACTTACCTATGTCTGTGTAATATATAGTCATAACACGCATACATATATGTGCTGGTTGTTAAACATTTACTAACACACCACTGCTAACATCACACAATCTATGAGTAGACAGACTTTCAACTCGGGTGTGTTTAACACTAAGCCTGTGTTCTTAACCTCTACATTTCTTTCTTTCCATCACATTTGGGTAACATAGGCCAGGGAGAGTCAGACACCTGGTCACACCTTAAATCTCTCCCTCTGTTATCCTGTCTAGCATGGAAGGCAACACAGCATAATTGAGAGTCTAGACTTTAAGGCAAGACACATGGATTCTAATCCCAGCTCTACCATTCATTCACTCTTGGGCAAGTAATGACACCAGTTTGAGCTTGTTTCCTCATCTGTAATGTGGAGCTAATCATAAATGGCACAGGGCTGTGCTAAGGATACAGCATGAGAGATGGAACACGTAAGGTACCTCGTGTGCTTACTAAACAGTGGACATTACTGCTATGGGTATTTGCTCCACATGCTATCCTGGTGTCTTTTTACTTCCTCCGCTTGTGTCTGTTTCCAACTGAGAACTTCCCAAAGACTGACATAATACTTAGGTCAAGCATAACCCTATACTTTGAGAGGGATTTGGCCTTATCTTTTTGTCGCTGTTGTTAAGGTTGATGGTGGTAGGGATTGTTAGTGACTGGTTCATTCTTAGGGCCATGAGAATATTGATGTTCAATGTCTTGTTCTCTCTTCAATCTTACCACTTACATACTTTGTTCTAGGTTTTTACAGATTGATTAAGGAAGACCCACTGCTTCTCTCTTTGTCTCTCTGGCATTATCTCCTTGAGGTGAACATTTTGTGGGATATGCTACAGGACCCCTGTTAGAATATTGTAGAGAAATCCCAAGGGCCTTGAAGGAGGGCTCCCCCATGATTGACACAAGAATGTCAAGTTGCTCCCAGGGTCATTTGTAAAGTACTTATTGGTGGAGCAAAGAAGCTTCTAAGATTTCAGCATGTACATATTGTTTGATCTGATACTAGATGGCACCTGGCACTCTTCCAGAATTGCTAAGAAATGGGCTAATGTGTTATAAAACATGCAGAATGAAAAGTCAGCCATAACAATCAGCAGGTCAGGGACTGAAAGCTGACAGTGGCAACAAAACTAGAACGCAAGCAGTTGCAGTGCCCGAACTGAGGAAACAGGAGAAGTGTACGTTTATGTCATGTTTCCTGACTTGGACTGGTTTGGATCAGAAGCAATTTTATTTGTATCTATTTTTTAATGCAATTTCCGCAGGTATTACTAGTCCTTCAGGGACACTCATAAACCATGCTTCTTTTTAACTGGAAAAAAAAAAAAACTGACTCAAGGCTTTTTTTTTTTTCATGTGTTTATTTAGGCAGCTCTTTATTGTCCTCATATGGGCTGTTCTTGGCAACGGGATAAAAAGATATTTAGGCAATTAATTTAAATGGAACTGCGCACCCAGGCGAGAGGAATCATAGACAGAACCATTCCAGACTGTTGGGTGAATCATTTGCATTTTAAAGATGCACTTTTCCACCCTATAAATCTGAGTGATTTCAGTTAGCTCACCCTTTGTGCATGAAGACCCATAGTCTTCCATAGTTGTTAATCTTAATTTTTAAATGATTTGATATCTGTCAAGATCTATGTCTGCGTATCCCTGGATGCAGTAGGTGTAGCACAGTCTTTCCCCCGAGGCTGCCTCTCTGGCTTCCACCCTTCAGGGGACTGACCCAACAGTGGGG
The DNA here is from genome assembly GCA_963573385.1 of Cacajao melanocephalus. Classification (NCBI taxonomy): domain Eukaryota; kingdom Metazoa; phylum Chordata; class Mammalia; order Primates; family Pitheciidae; genus Cacajao; species Cacajao melanocephalus. The sequence goes on from CAUYLG010059260.1 coordinate 20,391, forward strand.
GTCCTGTTGAGGACAGTCTCCATCTCCTGTGTGAATGGTCTCTGCAAGTTCCCTGGATTTCCTGGTGGTCCTGTGTGAGGTGTTTTTTGCTTGTCTTCACAACTGGATGTACACACTGTAAAGCACAGGTGTGGAACATCTTATGTTACACACAGCCCTTCACGTATACCTGTGAGTATTCATGGGACAGGAAGTGCTAATGTATTCGTGGAATGGGATGAGCTGTTTCCATACCTGGACATTACAGTTTGTATGTGGCTGCAACCTATTAAACATCTGATGACTCACCTGCCTCTACAGTTTCATAATAGTCATTTTTTTTTTTTGAGATGGAGTCTTGCTCTGTCACCAGGCTAGAGTACAGTGGTGCAATCTCAGCTCACTGTAACCTCCGCCTCCTGGGTTCAAGCGATTCTTCCGCCTCAGTCTCCCAAGTATCTGGGACCACAGGCGCGTGCCACACGCCTGGCTAATTTTTGTATTTTTAGCAGAGACGGGTTTCACCATGTTGGCCAGAATGGTCTCGGTCTCTTGACCTCGTGATCTGCCTGCTTTGGCCTCCCAAAGTGCTGGGATTACAGGCATGAGCCACCATGCCTGGCCTCATAATAGTCATTTTTATGGAGACTATACTTCCTAAATGGGTGCCTGGGTCTGATTTCTTACTACAGGTTAGTGTTTGTAGAATTAGAAAACTCTACCCTCTACAGTGTTCTCTGAAGGCTTTCAGAAGTCCCGATGTTTCTTCCGAAGGTATCTGACCCTCTCTCCATAATCCACCCAACTCCCCACTCTCAGTGCCCCCCCCCCCACTGACCCACCCGACATCTCCTTCCAGTTCCTGTCTGGAGTGGACGCCTGGTGCAAGATGTGCAGTGAAGGTGGTTTGCCATCCGAGATGCAGGACCTGGAGCTGGCAATCCACCACCACCAGACCTTGTATGAGCAGGTGACCCAAGCCTACACAGAGGTGAGAATGGAGCAGGGCAGCCATGGGTCTTGGGCATGTCTGCATGTGGGTGGGTGATGAGGGCACTGGCCTGAGCACTGTGAAATAGCCTAGATGGGACTAAGAAGAAGAGAGGCTGTTTTTCTTTTTTTGGTGACATCTATAAGAACCTTGATCTGTGAACTATGGTGTCTCCAGCTAGGAAACAAAAAATTGGGGCCATTATTAGGCACCACCTTGGTGCACTCACATTCATTCATTCATTCCTTCTTTTTCTTTCTTTCTCTCTCTCTGTCTCTCTCTCTCTCTCTATATATATATATACACACACACATATATATACATATACGTATATGCATATATATACACGTATATATACACATATATACGTGTATATATACATATATGTATATATACATATATACACGTATATATGTGTATGTATATATATGTGTATATACACACACACACACACACACCTGCCTCATCCTGTGTGTGAAGATTGGACTCTCTCCTCTTGGGGGAGGAATGTAAGGAAATGAAACTGTGCTTCTCTGGAGTTTGCTTTCTGGTTGGTGAATGGACATGTTCACACTAGCCCTGCTACCTTTTTATGAAACAGCTCATTAAAAATATTAATTTTAATACTGGAAGATCCAGAGGAAATCACACAGGGTGGAGATAAGTGTTTGCAGGAGCAAGAAGCTTCCATGGGTATGAAGGACAAAGGCTCTTCCACTGAAGATCAAAGGCAGAGGGGCTACTACAAAGTTAAGAAGGGGATGGGGAACCTCTTAACAGTCCTCTCAAAGTAAAAGGAAGCAGCTACATATGTATGTCTGTGTAGATATACACAAGTTAGTAGGTTTGTTAACTGGCATGAATTCTGAGAGAGGGGACTGAGAGATGGAGGGAGATAGGCTGATTAAGGAGGCTGGATGAGAAGTAGTGAATTCACATCCAGCCCGTGTGTTTCTTCTGGGGCAGGATTAGTTAGAGGAGTGTTAAAATGGCTTCTTGGACTACCTGCATCAGACTCACCTGATACAGATTCCTGGGTCCCACCCCAGACTGAATCAGAATGTCAAGATATGAGATTAGGAACCTACATTTTAACAACTATTACCCTTGGTGAGTTTGATGCACATTGAAGTCTAAGAACCAGTGGCTTCTAGGTAAGAGTAAGGGTTTTTGCCGTAGTCAAACTGAGTTTGAATCCTGGCTCTCCTATTTACTAGCTGTGTGACCTCAGGCAAGTTACTTAACCACTTTGAGCCTCGTTTCATCTGTGAAATGAAAGTGGTAACACCTGCCTCATAGGATAGTGTTGAGGTTGTAAAGGTAATACATGACAATTCACAGTTGCAAAAATATGGAAACAGCCTAAATGCCCATCAACCAACACCTGGAGAAAGAAAATGTGGTATACATACACCATGGAATACTACTAAGCCATAAAAAGGAACAAAATAATGGCATTCACAGCAACCTGGATGGAGTTGGAGACCATTATTCTAAGTGAAGTAACTCAGGAATGGAAAACCAAGTATGGCATATTCTCACTTATAAGTGGGAACTAAGCTGTGAGGACACAAAGACATAAGCATGATATAATGGACTTTGGGAATGCAGGGGGAACACGTTGGGTAGAGTGCACACTGTTTGGATGATGGGTCTATCAGAATCTAAGAAATCACCACTAAATAACATATCCGTCTAACCAAACACCACCTGTTCCCCAAAACTATTTGAATAAATAAATAAAAACATTGTACCCAACAAAAAATTAAAACAATAAAAATGAAGGTAATGTATGTCATGCCCTTGGCCCAGTGTCTGACAGCAATGAGTACTAAAAAATGGTAATGTCTTCTGTCGTTGTAGAAGGCACAACAGAGGACTTATGAGCCAAATTTGATCTCATCAGCTCTGATCTCTCAATTAATTATCAGGCCCTAGCATTGTGAGACTTAAACCTTCCCTCCAAGCCCACTTCAGAGGCCAGTGAGCTGTCCCTGCTTCCTACAGATATGGAGACTGAGGCAGAGGATTGGAGCTCAATCGAGGTGGATTTCTAGGATTTGGGCCTCCATCTCTAACCACCCTGCCCTGGACGTAGCATGGTGCCAAAAGACAGCATTTGCTCAGAATTTCAGGAAGAGAGCTCTCCCGGGTTTAGCCAAAGACAAGGATATTTGTCTTATTCATGACTCTGGTGGGCATCACCTCTGCATTGTTTATAAGTTACTTCCCCTACCCTACTCCCCTTGCAGTCAATTATGGGAGATGGGGATACGGGGATGGGGTGAGTAGTAGTGGTTTACTCTTCTGGCCTCTGCTGCTTTCTATTCCAGCACCCCTCTTACCCACCCAGCCTTGAAAGCATTTCTGTGACCCCATGGGCAGGAGTAACAGTTGCTTCTGTATTCCTGGACTCCTAGCCATGCTATTATCAGGGGCCAAAGGAGGGGTGAGGGGAGGATGCAAACCCGGCAAACAGCTTCATCATCAGAGGTGTGGCAATAGAAGCACACCTCATTCCCTACCTTGCTGGTGGGATAAAAGACCATTTTCTTCTTCAAAGGCCTTCTTTTGGGGAAGACTCCAAGCCAACTTTGACTTAATTGGTAACCAAATTTGGAGATTGAACATTTTTATCAATTCCCAGTCATCCCTGTTTTAGATTAAAAAGATGCATGTGCTGTTGGGTACCCTGCCAAGCACGGGAGGGCCACAGGTGTTGACTGTATGATGTCACTTTCCAGAATTATTGATGCCTGTGATTATGCCAGGACTCCAATGAGAAGAATGGCAGACAGTGTCATCTCACTTTTCTCAGATTGAGGGCTAGTCAACCTAGGAATGTGGATGGTGTGTCCACAGTCTAAGTGTCCCAGCCTTTCTCTACATGTTCTAGAAAAATGGGGATTTTACTGTTTTTTCAGGAGAAAGAAGGGGTATAGAGTGAGACCAAAATATTTTAAAAGGATATAGACAAAAGAAAGAAAATGACAAGGAAATAAAAAGAATGGGAGAGAGATGATGGTGATGATGATTGTATTAGTCTGTTCTCATGCCACTAATAAAGACATACCTGAGACTGGGTGATTTATAAAAAAAAGGAAAAAAAAAAAAAGAGGTTTGATGGACTAACAGTTTCACACGGCCAAGGAGGCCTCCCAATCATGGCAGAAGATGAAGGAGGAGCAAAGTCATGTCTTACATGATGGCAGTCAAAACAGTGTGTTCAGGGGAATCGCCCTTTTATAAAACCATCAGATCTCATGAGACTTATTCACTAACATGAGAACAGCATGGGAAAAACCTGCCCCCAGGATTCAATTACCTCCCACCAGCCTTCTCCCACAACACGTGGGGATTATGGGAACTACAATTCAAGATAAGACTTTGGTGGGGGCACAGACAAACCATATCAATGGTGATGATGAAGATAAAATTGGTAGCCAGTATCACATGCCAGGCCCTGTTCTAAACACTGTATATGTGTTAACTCATTTAATCCTCACCACGACTTTATGAATTATGTACATAATTATCCCTCCTTTACAGACACAGAAACCGAGGACCAAGGGGGTTAAATAACTTGCCTCTTGTTACACATCTAGAAGTTTGGAGACAGATTGAGGAAATTGGGAAAGAAAGAGCAGGAGAGGGTTATGGTGGCAACTTATATTGACTTCATTTCTGAAATGAAGTTATGCTGTCTCACCTGGTGTGCGTCAAAATATTTACCAAGTGCCTACTGTGTGCCAGGCACTGTTTTGGGCCTGGGGGGAGAGCAGCAAGCAGGCAGGGTCCCTGCCCTCACAAAGCTGAAATTCAGGAAGGGAGAGAGTCTCACAGACAACTGTTTAGCACTCCATCAACTCCCCTATCCCAGGATTCCTGCTGCTCTGCCCTCCACCAGCCTGGAGGCTGGGCCCTATGGAAGCTCTGGCTGGTTAATTGTCTGGGTGTGGGAGGCCCGAGATTCTCAGAAGGCCTAGTCAGGGACCCTCAGGCAGACTCTTCCTGTTTCTCTCTGTGCCCTGCCTATCACTCTTTTCCCTTAATCCAAACTTCTCTCTTTCCTGAAGGTCAGCCAGGATGGCAAAGCTCTGCTAGATGTGCTGCAGCGGCCCCTGAGCCCTGGGAACTCTGAATCCCTCACAGCCACAGCCAACTACTCCAAGGCAGTGCACCAGGTGCTGGACGTGGTGCATGAGGTGTTACACCACCAGCGGCGGCTGGAGAGCATCTGGCAGCACCGCAAGGTGCGACTCCACCAGCGGCTGCAGCTCTGTGTCTTCCAGCAGGACGTACAGCAGGTAACAGGCTCTGAGCCCTGGTGCCCGTCATCCATTCTAGGAGTCAGACCAAGCTCAAGTCCCTGACCTAGGTGATCAGGCTTAGGAGAGCCCAGATTTATAGAGGGAAAAATGGAATTCAGCTCTCAACTGCTCCACAGTACCCCACCAAAACACAAAACAAAAACTGGACTTGTGAATTACATGTTTCTTGCCTAAGTGACCTATAGACTCTCCTTCTCACCATGTGGTGTTGAAAAGGGAGATTCAGTCTCAGGAACTGCAATTCCTCATAGTCATATGGCACATTTTTCTTTTCTTTTGTTTCGTTTTTTGGAGACAGAGTCTCACTCTGTTGCCCAGGCTGGAGTGCAATGGTGTGATCTTGGCTCACTGCAACCTCCACTTTCTGGGTTCAAGCAATTCTTGTGCCTCAGCCTCCCAAGTAGCTGGGATTATAGGCATGTGCCACCACACCAGCTAATTTTTGTATTTTTGTGGAGACGAGGTTTTCATGTTGGCCAGGCTGGTCTCAAGCTCCTGACCTCAGGTGGCCTGCCCTCCTCGGCCTCCCAAAGTGTCGATATAGGTGAGGGTTAGGGTTAGGGCCAATATGGCACATTTTTCTTTTGGTAAGCTTGATCCACACTCAGGCAATGATTGCTAGACAGCCCAGGGGTACAGGGTTATCCGAGCACTGTCAGGCTTAGACCCCACATATGGTCCATCTGGGATGCAGGTGGCCTGCCAGAGTAGGAGTGGAGTGGGGTACAGGGACCTTCAGAGGATTCCTTGACAAGGTTGGACCAGGAAAATCAGATTTAAAACATAGGCTGTTGTTCAGTGTATGTTTCATGATTACAGGTTATTTCTGACTTTATGTAATTTTTTTTTTGTATTACGACATTAGTATTGGCTTTTTCCTTTACCACTAATAATAAAGAAATGGTTATGTTTCTGACCACAAAAAGACAGTCTTACTATAAATGCCCTTTCAGATGAAATTACTCATTCTTTTCTCCTTGTACTTTCTCTGTTTCTGTCTTCCGGGGGGATGCTGGGACCTTTGCTGGAGGACTGATACACTGGGTTAGGGGGAGCTTGTTGGGAGATGGGGGACTGAAATCGAGGCTCACTGTCATCTCCCTCTTAGTTCACCATAGGAGAACTAAGGATGGGCTTGGTTGTCCTACGATGGGCTCTGCAGAGTTGCAGAGGAGCTGCTGGGGTGGATGCACTTGTGTTCAAACACCTGTTTGACTTTTCTGTGACTGCTGTGCAACTCCAAGACTGTACATATAAAATAAGAATTCACTCTCCTTTCATTCTTTTGTGGTATCAACCAGGTATAATCCAAGTATAATCTAATGTATTTACTGTATTATATAGTAAAACGTAATCCACTGTATATTTCCAGTGTAGTGAAATACACATGGAAAATTGAGAGCAACTGTCCATGTCTTTGGAGTATTGGTTCCTTTCACAGCTGTCATTAGAGGAGCCTCTGGTGCTGGCTGCCTGAAGTAGTCAGGCAGAGTGGAGAGAGAGTGGGACATTCTTATCTCACTGACTGTGATAGCCTCTGAACAGGAGGATAGTCACTGTGCAATCAGTCCCAGGAGCAGATGGGCCTTCTGGCATGTCCCCACTTGTTTGGCTGCCATAACTCCTTTGCAGAGTCCTCTTCTGACTGGAGCATCAATTGAGTCATCAGAGGAAACACCTCGGTCCCAGGAGAAATGGGCACTACTGATGTGCTGGCTGCAGTTCTGAAGCCCTCGTGGGGCCTGCTGGGAGTGGAGAAGCAAATGAATCAGTTGCCTACTCCTGCCGTCTGGAGCTATCCTGATAAATACATCATCCCTGAGCACAGGAGAGCACAGGAGGCAGTCTGTGATTGAGACAGAGTGAGGTGCCAGCCTCTGAAGGCACAAAGGAGACTCTGAAGGCACAAAGGAGAGGCTATTTCAGTGAACTCTCCATGACTCTCAGAGATGATCTGGGCCATGAATTGTGCAGTATCCATGGTGTCCTCGTTACCCTTGTGCTGATTTTACAGCTGTTGTCCTAGAATGGGCTCTGGAGAGCTGCAGAGGGGCTGCCAGGCGGGTAGGTGAAAGGCCTTCCCAAGTGGAGGGTGGCATTCCAGACTTCAACTATCAGGGAACTGCTGCTATCTGACTTTTCTGTGGCCACCACGACATCTAAACTAAAGCTAAGAAAAAGTGTAAAACCACACCTGTGGCTGTTCTACATCATGCTTTTAAAAATGAGAGCCTTTCTGAAATTAAGACCCTGTCAGTTCATTACTTTCCTGTTTATAAATCCATGAGCATGGAATGCTTTTCTATTTGTTTGTGTCCTCTCTTATTTCCTTGAGCAGTGGTTTGTAGTTCTCCTAGAAGAGGTCCTTCATGTCCCTTGTAAGTTGTATTCCTAGGTATTTTATTCTTTGTAGCAATTGTGAATGGGAGTTCACTCATGATTTGGCTCTCTGTCTATTATTGGTTTATAGGAATGCTTCTGATTTTTGCACATTGATTTTGTATCCTGAGACTTGCTGAAGTTGCTTATCAGCTTAAGGAGATTTTGGGCTGAGACGATGGGGTTTTCTAAATATACAATCATGTCATCTGCAAACAGAGACAATTTGACTTCCTCTCTTCCTATTTGAATACCTTTTATTTCTTTCTCTTGACTGATTGCCCTGGCCAGAAGTTCCAATACCATGTTGAAGAGGAGTGGTGAGAGAGTGCATCCTTGTCTTGTGCCGGTTTTCAAAGGGAATGCTTCCAGTTTTTGCCCATTCGGTATGATATTGGCTGTGGGTTTGTCATAAATAGCTCTTATTTTGAGATATGTTCCATCAATACCTAGTTTATTGAGAGTTTTTAGCATGAATGGGTGTTGAATTTTATCAAAGGCCTTTTCTGCGTCTATTGAGATAATCATGTGGTTTTTGTCATTGGTTTTGTTTATGCGATACAGTAAGTTTATTGATTTGCATATGTTGAACCAGCCTTGCATCCCAGGGATGAAGCCGACTTAATCATGGTAGATAAGTTTTCTGATGTGCTGCTGGATTTTGTTGGCCAGTGTTTTATCAAGGATTTTTGCATTGATGTTCATCAGGGATATTGGCCTGAAATTTTCTTTTTTAGTTGTGTCTTTGCCAGGTTTTGGTATCAGGATGATGTTGGCCTCATAAAATGAGTTAGGGAGGAGTCCCTCTTTTTCCATTGTTTGGAATAGTTTCGGAAGGAATGGTACTAGCTCCTCTTTGTACCTCTGGTAGAATTCAAATGTGAATCTATCTGGTCCTGGGCTTTTTTTGGTTGGTAGGCTATTAATTACTATCTCAATTTTAGAACTTGTTATTGGTCTATTCAGGGATTTGACTTCTTCCTGGTTTAGGTGTATGCATCCAGGAATTTATCCATTTCTTCTAGATTTTCTAGTTTATTTGCATACAGATGTTTGTGGTATTCTCTGATGGTAGTTTATATTTCTGTGGGATCAGTGGTGATATCCCCTTTATCATTTTCATTGTGTCTATTTGGTTCTTCTCTCTTTTCTTTATTACTCTGGCTAGAGTTCTATCTATTTTGTTAATCTTTTCAAAAAATCTGCTCCTGGATTCATTGATTTTTTTGAAGAGTTTTTGTGTCTCTATCTCCTTCAGTTTTACTCTGATCTTAGTTATTTCTTGTCTTCTGCTGGCTTTTGAATTTGTTTGCTCTTGCTTCTCTAGTTCTTTTAATTGTGATGTTAGGGTGTTGGTTTTAGATCTTTTCTACTTTCTCCTGTGGGCATTTAGTGCAATAAATTTCCCTCTAAACACTGTTTTGGCTGTGTCCCAGAGATTCTGGTACGTTGTATCTTTGTTCTCATTGGTTTCAAAGAACTTATTTATTTCTGCCTTAATTGTGTTATTTACCCAGTAGTCACTCAGGAGCAGGTTGCTCAGTTTCCATGTAGTTGTGTGGTTTTTGAGTGAGTTTCTTAATCCTGAGTTCTAATTTGATTGAATTGTGGTCTGAGAGACTGTCTGTCATGATTTCTGTTCTTGTGCATTTGCTGAGGAGTGTTTTACTTCCAATTATGTGGTCAGTTGTAGAATAAGTGTGATGTGATGCTGAGAAGAATGCTGATTTGTGGTGGAGAGCTCTGTAGATGTCTACTTGGTCTGCTTGGTCCAGAGCTGAGTTCAAGTCCTGAATATCCTTGTTAATTTTCTGTCTCATTAATCTGTCTAATATTGACAGTGGGGTGTTAAAATCTCCTGCTATCATTGTGTGGGAGTCTAGGTCTCTTTGTAGGTCTCTAAGAACTTGCTTTACGAATCTGGGTGCTCCTGTATTAGATGCAAAGAATCCCAATGCATCCTCTGTTTTTTATTCTCTCCTAACTCCTCTATCTTCCCATGTGTGTAAAAGGACTGCTTCCAGGCCCAGATAGACCTGAATTGTGGAGGAAAGAACAAGGAGTCACTAGATTCTTGCTCTTTCTGGGAGATGTGAATTTCATTCTATATTTCCTTAGCTAGAGCAACTGTTTTCACAGCATCCCCTGTAGGCAGGCCACCTTGGACTGCTTCCCCTTCTTCCTCACTCTCTATTTTTCTCAAGAATGAGTCTATCTGATAGCAAATACAAGAGACAACACTCTTTTGTAGTTAGTAGGTAGGATTTGTGAATAAAACACAAACACAGGAATAAGCTCCACTGATTGTTTAAATCAAATAATTCCATGTTTTTGTCTTTTAGTGTGACTTTAACCCTCCCGCCCCCAACCTCTATTTTTTTTTTTGAGACGGAGTTTCGCTCTTGTTACCCAGGCTGGAGTGCAATGGCGCAATCTCGGCTCACCGCAGCTTCCGCCTCCTGGGTTCAAGCAATTTTCCTGCCTCAGCCTCCTGAATAGCTGGGACTACAGGTGTGTGCCACCACGCCCGGATAATTTTTGTATTTTTGGTAGAGACGGGATTTCACCATGTTGACCAGGATGGTCTCAATCTCTTGACCTCCTGATCCACCTGCCTCAGCCTCCCAAAGTGCTGAGATTATAGGCGTGACCCACTGTGACCAGCCTCTATCAACTGGCATATTTTTTATTTGTTATAAGAAACCTAGAATTATTTTTATAATTTAAAAATAGAGGTTGGGGCTGGGCATGGTGGCTCACGCCTATAAATCCCAGCACTTTGGGAGGCTGAGTCAGGTGGATCAGGAGGTCAAGAGATCGAGACCATCCTGGTCAACATGGTGAAACCCCGTCTCTACTAAAAATACAAAAATTATCCAGGCATAGTGGCACACACCTGTAGTCCCAACTACTCAGGAGGCTGAGGCAGGAGAATTGCTTGAACCTGGGAGGCAGAGATTGCAGTGAGCTAAGATCGTGCCACTACACTCCAGCCTGGGTGACAGAGCAAGACTCCATCTCAAAAAAGAAAAAAAGAATTAAAAAAAGAACACATCTATAAAGTATTTTGGCACACCTTCTGTATGCACAGCTTTGTGCTGGGAGTTTGTGGTCTCTGCCTTTGAGAATAGACACATACACCCCAGGATATATTAATGGCACACAGCTATCTGTGTTCAGAGCCAGAAAACCAAACAACAGTGAGCTTATTGGAGTCAGCGCAGAGAGAGTTCCCTCCAGTTGGGGTGGGCTTTGTACCAGTCCTTGAAGCACGGGTCAGGGAGATGGGGGTGATGTTCTTGGGAAAGACCAGAAAGTGGAGAACTAAGTTATAGGCAGGGCACAAGGATGAGGAAATCTAACTGGACACCTATTCCTGGCAGTGATAATGGGAGGTGAGGCTGAAACGGTAGGGAGTGGTCTTGTTGGAGTGAATAGATCAGTGATACATTTGAGACTCCTATGTCTTGTTTTTAAGCAGTCTGGTCAGGTGAACTAGGGAAGGGCAGTGATGTCTGAATATATCTGCCTTGGTGACTTCCATTCTGAATTGATGAAAATTAATATTCATTTAAAGTGCATTGTTCCTGTACTATAAATAGATTTTACTTGCTTCCCTCAGTTTCTCTGAACCCTCAGGTGGAAAATTACAGCTTTGACTATGTCAGCTCTAGTTTGCCAAAGACTGTCTGAAAGGGATTTGACTGTAATTTTCTAAAAACTCCAAATAGTCAATCTTTTACTAGCTCCAGTGATTATAGTCTCTTAATTATACTAAAGCAGTTTGGTCATTGTATAATCCAGTTGACAGTTTTGCATAATAGAATATATGAGCACTTCAGGTTGCTCTCAGAATGATTACTTATTTAAAAAGCAAAGGTAACCAGAATGACGTCAGGTCTAGAAACTAACTCTTCCTATAAGAAAGAAGGATTAATAAGTCTACAAAGGAAAGAGTCAGGGCATATTCTGCACCTCATTAGATCAAGGAATGCACTCATGGGGGAACCATATGTGCAACAGGTTACTTGATGGGTACCTTGAGAAGAGGATTCAAATATTGGAGGGATGATTGGATTCCAACCCTGAGATTTTGTTACTACAATTAAATGTGTCTTTAGAAGTTATATTATTCAAAGCTCAGGATTCATCATCTTTATGAGTAAATATGATTGAATATCTAATCTCCTTCACTTACCTTTTGTTTAATCTTCCATCACTGTGAGACAGATGAGAGTTTTGTTCCTGTCTTTCTGATGAGGAGATTAAGGCTTAGAAAGGTTAAGTAAACTTGCCTAAGGTTACACGTCTAGTGGCAGATCAGGGATCCAATTCCAAGTTCACCTAATATCAAGCTCCATCTTCTTAGCCTCTCTGCTATACCATATGCCCTATGCTGGGTGATGGGAATAGAGACACAGATCATGCCCTTGAGAGATTTATAATTTAGTGCCAGAGTATCAACTGGTCAAAGTGTCCTGATAAATTACTTAGTCCCACAGGATGAGACTTGCCTAACATCATGTAGCTGTTGACAGCTGAGATTGATCTCAAACTACCTATCCAGTATGATTCAAGAAGGTAGTCCTACTCGTACCCAAAAACCTTTTTCCATATACTTTCTCTAGCTATTTATCACTAACACAGATTTCCCCAAAACAGACACTACCCATTCTCATTTATTTTTCACAGTTATAATTATGTTAACTTAGCATTACTGATGCTATTCTTTGCAGCATATATCTTGAATAATATCCATCTGCCCATGGCCATAATTAGCAGTTTTAAGGTTCTCAGATAAGTTTTTTTGTTGGTGATAATCTAATCATTCATATATTTTTCTAGTAGGTATTAGTTGATTCTTTGGGCAGCATGAATGCCCAGAAGGAACAGAAGGTTGAGACTCTGCTGAGTTGGTACAGATCGAGATCGAGAGAGAGACTCCTGCTTGTCTGATTGAAATGAAGAGAGGGAGGAAAACATTCCCATCTGCCTTTTTAATGTCCCTGATCTTAGAGGAAGCACTCCATCTCTTTCCCTGTGGTAGGAGGCTAGTACAGAAGAGTATGGGTTCCAGTCCTCCCCATGTGTTCCCTAGTCTCTGCAGGGCTCGGGAATGAGCTAGAGGCTTACATCTGGCATGCTCACACCCTTCCTGCCTGGAACCTCATGGGCTTCTAGTACCTTTTCTTCCTGGTTCCCCATTTCCCTTGCTATACTCCAGCCACTCTGTTCTCTGCTCTACTTTCCTTCTTGCCTCTCTTCCCTTCCCCGCTATGGGCTTCTCCCTTCATGTTTACTTTGGTATTTACTTTGATTTTGTGAATGCAAACTCTCTCCTGACTGAAGAGTGGTTCTTCAATGGTGAGCACCTTCCAAGGAAGGACCTGGGCACCTCATCTGGTAGGGATGGGAGGCTGATGGGGCCTGGGGAGGCATTGAGAAGTCTCTTGCCGGGAGATACTGAACCTCAGGGCTTTATTGATCTGCAGCAATTTTTAACATCTTTAATGTCCTCAATTCCTTTTTTATTGTTATATTAACACATAATAAGATAGTGACCATCCAGGGTACCTTTTTTCTGACAGTCCCTATCCTTAGCATTTCCTTGATCTCTGCATGCTAATTCTGGTGCCTTGAATACTAGGCTAAAGGATAAAGAACTCATACATTATTACTGATGTGATGCTGTTGAAGGATTCATGTAATTGGAGTAAAGGTTTGAGGAAATCTAGTGCCAGTTTGGGGCTGAGTTGGGGTGGGAGGAGACTGGAAGCCATAGGCAAGGTGTGTGGCCATAGAGCATGAACAAGGGTAATGGGGCAAGTGTAGGTTTGAGAGCTTTTTTGGGGGAAAAAATGGCTAAAAGTTATTTTCCATTTGTTATAGAAAATGAGGGAGGCATCACATGTGAATATGTAACTATATTTTTCAAAGTGTCGTCCTTGGACCCCTACATTAAAATTATCTGGGCAGAGTGGAGGGCCCTTTAAAAACAGACCACCAAGCCCTGTTCTACATTTCTTGATTCAGAATTTGGGAATGAAGTGGAGTCTATAATATAAAAGGAACCCCAGATGATTCTTAAGCATTCTAAAGTTCGAAACTGCTGACAAGAGTTTGAAGCCTTAGTGTTAAAAAGTACAGTGCCTCCAGAAACAGGCAGCAAGGCACCAGGCAGAGGAGGTTCTCTCATGGAGGTGGGAGGACCCAGCCTCCACTCTCCTGGGAGGGGATGGGTGCAGGCAGGCTGGGGCTGGAGGGGCCCAGGTTCGGGGCAGCTGAGACTTTGGGTCTCTGGACCCTCAGCTGGCTTCTACCCAACATCGAGTCTGCCAGGAGACAGGATTGCAGCTCTCAGAGGAAGCATAGTCTGTACATCTGCTAATGAGTTTCCACTGAGCCCTCTCAGAAAACTAATGGCTTCTCCTGCCATAGCAAGACATTTATTTTGATCATACTTGTTCCAAAGAGGGGACAGAAAATGAGTTGCTGGTAACTGGGCATTTCAAGTGATGCCTGTATGCTCTCCAGTTGCAACCAGTAGGGAGCTGGGTAGTCCAGACAGCCTAGGAGCTGCTCACCTTCAGACTAGTTCTTAGTGTGCTGTGTGAGGAGACAGAAATTATCATGTGGTAGACTCTCCTGAGTGCTCTTCGCACTGTGTGTACTTGAACCTTTAACAGAATAAAATGTCTAGCAGATGCCTGATGGCTTATAAATGCTCCTTCATTTACCTCAGAAAAATGACTTTCTAAATGAGCAGGGAGCTAGGGGCTGAGAGGTAGGAATTAAGACAGGGGAATTCTTCAGTTTACTTAAATTATCAAGCATCATGTTGTTTTACCCCATGGATCAAATTATGACACAAGCTGAATAACATTTTTCAAATAAGATGACTTCTCAGAGAGAGCCAGCTGAGGGATCAGAGAGTTGGGAATCTGACTCCACATATGTTTGCAAAAAGTCTCCATTTCTTTTCATGATTCTTGTCCTTTTCACACAGGAAGTTTTCAAATTATGTTTGTTATTCACTTACCCATTTATTCAGCAAATACCCTGAGAAGAACACAGCAGCAAATCAAATGAAACCCCTGTTCACATAGAGCTTATAGTCAGGGGGTGGAAATAAAAACAACACCCAAACCAAGCAAGTAAGCCATGTGTCATATGGTGATAGCTGGTGATGGTGATGGCTGGCGATAGTAGAGAGCTGAATGAATGAGCAGTGGGGCCTGTTTAATAAGAGGTTCTGGGACTGGGCACTGTGGCTCACGCCTGTAATACTGGCACTTTGGTAGGCCAAGGTAAATGGATTACCTCATCTCAGGAGTTCAAGATCAGCCTGGCCAACGTGGTAAAACCCTGTCTCTACCAAAATACAAAAAAATTAGCCAGGTATGGTGTTGTGTGCCTGTAGTCCCAGCTATTCAGGAGGCTGATGGATGAGAATTGCTTGAACCCACGGGGTGGAGGTTGTAGTGAGCCAAGATTGTGCCATTGTACTCTAGCCTGGGTGACAGAGTGAGACTTTGTCTCCAAAAAAAAAAAAAAAAAAAAAAGGTTCTGGCTCATGGAATGGTACCTACAAAGTCCTTAAGACCTGAGTGGTTTCCCATGAGCTCAGATTCCTTCATGGCCACTACACAGAGATTGTTTGTTAATAGATCTCTTGAAAGGGACATTTTCCAGCCAGGTGTGGTGGCTCACACCTGTAATCCTAGCACTTTGGGAGGTTGAGGCAGGTGGATCACCTGAGGTCAGGAGTTCAAGACCAGCCTGGCCAACATGGCAAAACCCCATCTCTACTAAAAATACAAAAAATTAACCAGGTGTGGTGGTGTGTGCCTGTAATCCCAGCTACTCAGGAGGCTGAGGCAGGAGAATTGCTTGAACCCGGGAGGTGGAGGCTTTGCTTAACCAAGATCAAGCCACTGCATTACAGCTTGGGCAACAGAGCAAGACTTCATCTAAAAAAAAATTCCTTCTCCTTGGCAGTTAGACTGTCTCCTGTGCTGAAAGGCATTGCATCTTGATTGAATGCTGGTTGGAATAAACACAATTAGATGAGGAAGAAAGGGGGTGATTAGGGAATTATGCATAATGGCTGTCAGGTTAACTTTCAAATCTTGTTCAGGATGTGAACGTCTCTTTTGGAAAAGACTGTTCTGGGAAAGGACTGCTTTCTGGTTGGAAAGTCAAGATGGAGAATGGAAGATCTTTACATGTTGTTTTAAGACTGCCTGCCTGCTGTAGTGGCAAGGAGCCTGGGCTCACCTGCACTGTTATCCCTAATGATGGCATGCCTGAATGGGATGGCAAGATTACTCTCAAGATAAGCAGGGCAGGGACCTCAGCCACATATGCACTTGGCAATTCATAGCTATGAACAGTCAATGTGTATCTTTTGAGTGTGAGATGCAGGCAAGGATGCTGTGTGGTAGAGGAGAAAGAAGGGTAGGGTACAAATGGTGAAAAACCCATACTCTTTACCTTCCTCTAGGAACTAACTACCTGCCAAGTGGGGCAGTGGAGAGGGTGGAGATGCACAAAGAGAGAACTTTGAGTGCAGAGTGAGATAGAGGTACAGTGGGAGTGTAGAGCAGGAGTCCTTCATTCTAAAGTTCTGTGTTAGAGAGGTCAGTTTGAGTTCAGTTCAATTAAACATGTACTAAGCAACCACTCTGTATTGAGCACCACACTGCATCCTGGGAGTACAAAGAGGTTGGAGTCTACTGTGAGAGACAGGCCTGTGGGCAATAATTGTGGTTTGAACAGAATCAGAGAAGAGAAACACCCACTCCAGCCCAGATGGGTTATTAAGGAGTTGAGGCTTTACATAGCCAATGATTTTGAGGCAGAGCTTAAAGGATAAGTAGGAGGTAGCCTGGGAAGTGGGTACACGAAAGGAAAGGATATGGAAAGTGAAGGGAGAAATAGAGCAAAGCTTAGGAGATGAGAAGCAGTTTTTAGGGTGCTGTGGGGTGAGGCAGGAATTCATTTGAGGTGGGGTTAAGAGGGGGTAGGGCCAGGCATATGGGACTTTGTATGTCACGGTAAGGGGCTGCTCAAAAATTATACCATTTCAAGAATGCATGGGTTAATTTCACTTAAGTCTGAGGGTATGCCTTTATTTATCTATTTTTGTATAAATGTACGGGATCCAAGTATAGTTTTGTTATATACATAGATTGCATAGTGGTAAAGTCAAAGCTTTTATGATATCCATCACCCGAATAACATATATTGTACTCATTAGGTAATTTCTCATCAACCAACCCCCTCCATTTCCAGTGTCCACTGTCTAGCACTCCACACTCTGCATCCATGTTTATACATTATTTACCTCCCACATGTAAGTGAGAACATGTTTTATTTGTCTTTCTGTGCTTGACTTTTTTACTTAAGATAATGGCCTCCAGTTCCATCCATGTTGCTGCAAAAGACATGATTTCATTCTTTTTTATGACTGGATAGTATTCCATTGTAAATATATACCACATTTTCTTTATCCAGTCATCCATTGATGGATGCTTAGTTTGAAGTTATGTTTTTAAAGTGGATTTGATATTCCTAACTGGTTTATTATTGGGATTCAGCTTATTACTTCTTTGAAACTAAAGACACATGTTACCAGAAACTGATTGACAACTATTATTGAGTACTATTTCCCATTCAAATTTAGGGGCACAAATCACTGACATTTATGCCCTTGAGTATCCCTGTCCATGCCCATACTCAAAACAAGAGCATGAACATGGAAAGGGAAAAAAGTCTTAAGGAAAAAAAAATATTATGTCTTTGCTACCCCTTCTAACTCCTTGACTCCTATACCAGTGACTAGTTCTACCTTCCACTCAGTTGTTCGAGACGTTCCTCTGGGAGTCAGGCTTGCCACCCGCCTCTCCATCTCCCCCATAGCCAATGACCAAGTCTTGGCAATTCTTTCCCCCAACCTGTCTATCCGTATACACTGCCATTGGCCTTGCCTGAGTCACCATCACCTCTTGTCATAATTTCTGCCTCCCATTTTCCCCTCTCTACTCTTGCCTTCCTCAGTTGATCCTCCACAAAGCAATCAGAGCCTTATTTATTTATTTATGACAAGGTCCCATTCTGTTGCCCAGGCTGGAATGGTGATATCATGGCTCACTTCAGCCTCAATCTCCTAGGCTCAGGGGATCCTCCCTCCTCAGCCTCCTGGGTAGCTGGGACTGCAGGTGTACACCACTACAGCTGGCTAATTTTTTTGTATTTTTTTGTAGAGACAGGATTTTGCCATGTTGCTGAGGCTTGTCTCAAATTCCTGGGTTCAAGCAGTCTACCTGCCTCTGCCTTGCAGAGATGGGATTACAGGTGTGAACAACTGCACCTTGCCAGTCAGAGCAATAATTTTTAACCGAAAATGAAATAGTCTTTACCCTCCTTGCAACCCTTCAGTGGCTCTTAGGATGAACACTGGATTCTCCCATTCAGCACATAGGGTTCATCACAATCTGGTTCCTGCCTTTTCGGGGTCCCTTTTATACTTATCCCCTGTGCAGGCCATGCTGGTCTTTTAAATTCCTAATTTGGTTAAATCCTACTCTCTCTCAGATCTCAGCTAAACCTCACTTCTTCTAAGAAGCCTTCCGTGATTCTCCAGCGAAGATGCATTTGGCTGTTGACACTTTTCACCTTTGCAATGAATGATTGTGTGATTTAGTGTCTAGTGCTTGTTACCCCTATAAGACTGAGTTCCCAGCATCAGATCATGCCTGCCTTGTTTACTGCTGCACCCCTCTAGAGGTGCTATAGTGCCTGGCACTAGGACACAATAAGACTATCAAATAAATATCTGAATATGTGAATATTTATATACCCACATATGCTTCTCTGCTGCCTGAGGACCCCTCAGACAAAAACAAAAAGATAAAACCTCCCAAGTTGGAAATGTTCAAATACCAATTCAGAGCCATCAATAGGTATGAATGACTATCATCTTGTATACTCTGACTATGATTGATAATTGAGTATTTTAAATATGCCTTGTAGATGAGGATAAATCATTCACGAATAAGATTATAAAGAGTGCCTTGATGGGTACTTGTACTTAGGTAGGGTCCAGGATTTGGCTAGAAAGTCATTTTATTCTTTAACCAGTGATGTTCAGATTCTGGGGCCTGGTTCATCTTAATGGAACTCACTAGAAACCAACAAATATCCAGAATTTCAAGCCATCCATACATTTATAGTGTGTAACACAATTGTCAGGCACTGCTGGTGACTGCTCAGGAACACATTTCTCTGCTGTGCAGGATCTGCGTGTAAAGTCAGATTGTACTTCTGAGGTTGGAGGACGTGGAATCAGGGTCAAGACAGTATGTCGTCTAAACATTTGTATCACACAACAATGGCTCTAAGTGAACTGTCTGAAACAAAAGAGTCAGAAATTAGAATTTCTAACAATATTTCATATATTGACTATGTTTATCTAGCCTCGAGTACTTTTTCAGTCTGGATTACTAAAGTCATTTTGTTAATTTCCTAAAGTATTTGCTTTTTGATTTGTTAAATTGATTTCTGCATAGCTCCTGAACTTTTGTCTAGATTGCACATATTTTTCCTACAGCTTCAATTCTAATGGTAGAAATTGGACTAAATGATGATACTATAACATCATAGAGCAATCAAAGTTATGTTAAGATGAAGTAAAAGCCTCTCAAATATGAAAGAAATAGGTTTTTAAGTGATGAAGGCATAGCAAATTAAGTAAAACTAAGTACCACTAACTAAAAATATATTGACATTTTAAAGAAAGTGGAGTAACTTAAAAAGGAAACAAACTGACTTTTAAAAAATGTTTAAAAGTTGCGAAATCGTTTTTGGGGAGTGCGAACACTGTATGCGGGTGAACTAGTAGATGAAAAATATTCCTCTTCAACCAATTTGCTTCAGAATAACCAATTTTCTTAAAGCTAGAGATAAAAAATGAAATAAAATAAACTCATGAAAACATTGCCAGACAAGCAGGTCATACTTAATTGCTCAAAACTAAATTAAAAAAAAAATGTAGTCTGAAAAACCTGTTATAAATTCCACTACATTCATAAATGACCACCGGTAGTTCTTTTATATGCTGAAAATTATCCTCAAACCTCAATTTGTTCTCAAAAGGGATTAATGAAAGTTTATGCATTAAAATTCTAAAACTTTACTATACTTGGCACATAATATATGGAAAACTTTGTGACTAGAAGTATTTACCTTTGACCTTGCATGCTGGAGCTCAGAACTCCTGTTACAGTACAGAATTGTGAGATCTAATTGTGGCAAGCCAAGTAAAAATACATTCTCCTGATTTTTTTGGTTGAAGTTTCGCTATAATACTAGAGAAACATAGGCTCTTCTAAGAGAGGAACATATAAAGTTCCGTTCAATGCCACCTCTTCAGTGTTTGCAAAAGGTAAAAATCCAGCACTACCACAATTCTTTTTAGGGTTGTACCTCCAGAATACTTAAAATATATATATATATATATATATATATATATATATATAGCCAGAATATAAAGTGTTTATGAAGTGTTTAAAATCTCCATAGATAATGTTTAGATAAATTCATTTTTTGTTAATAAAAAACTTATTTTCCTCATGGTGATGGACAGTTCCTCCACCTGTCTTCATTAAGTGGATGTTTGTTAAGCCTCATTTTTATGTTCATATATACCTTTCTCTGAACTAGCACAATCATGATGTGGACTTTGTGATCCTGTCACCAAAGATTTTGAAAATGTCCATACTTTGCACACTGCAGATATTAAAATACCCCACATATCAGAGAACTCCTGTGCTTGTAGTCTTTGGAATGATTTGGCTTTACTTCTGTTTGCTACAAGGCAGTCCATTTGAGACACAGGAATGAGTTAAAACATCCTTGTAAATAGACCTAGTTCATCTAAATTATTTTCCAGTAAGCTCTTCCAAAATCTGGAAAGGCTAGCTTGTCATTAATTAAATGTTTAGTTAATGGTTAATATTGCAGGCATTTAGTGAGCTTGCTTGAGTTTTAGCAGGATCTATAACAAGTGTGTTCACACTGTAATTCTGATTTAATTGTGGCCACCTGATGTACTGAGCAACAGCTCTTCAAGATCAAAAGGTGATCTCTGGGATGCATACAATTTTGTTAGGCCATCTGCAGGAACACAAAATGAGTATAAAAGGCTTTGGTCCTCCCTGCACGTCAAGGCTTTTACTAAGGGATTTCCATCCTGCCTCTCAAGTGCCCCTCAGAAAACTTCTTTTCTACCCTTCTTAGCATCCCCTCTCTCTCACTCCTCTATTGCCCAGGCTCCTCTGTTCCAAAGTCTCTAAATATCAAGGAAACTGTTTCAAAGCCAAATCACTAGATCTTTAGCCTGGAAGAACATGAAGTCTCCACTGCTTCCCGAGAGACTCAGATACTAAAGGACTTAGGATGCAAATACTTTAATTTAGTTGGTTGGTATTGATTAGAGGAGACAGATGGAAAGAAGCCAGAGGGGGCTGTTGTCCTAGTGGTCAGATATGTTGAGCATTCAACTGGGGACTGACTACCCTGGACTTTGCTTTCAAGATTAAGAAGGGGAGTCCCAGGAGCACAATGAGGCAGGATCCCCATGACTGGTCACCATTGCTGTGGGTATTCTTATGGCAGAGTGATGGATGAGTAATGAGGGCCAAGATACTGCCCAAACTGCTGCTACCTAATTTCCTGCCAATATCTTTATGCCATTGGGTAGAAGTGGTGAGGGGGTTAAACTTTGCCTGATGGTTTGTGTAACTTGTTTAAAATAATCAACTAAGAAAATAGAAAAAGTAATGGAAGAATAATCTGGAGATCAAAAAGGATAAGTTGAATTTAGTTAAGGGTGGGATTATTATATTACCAATAACAATAATGAAATCCCATGGACCCACAGGGGATTGAACATGTCCACCTGAACATCTGCTTTTCAATAGGGATGGGATCTGGGGGTGATTAGGACTCTAGCAGTTGCACATGTTGTCACGTGTCTTTTCTTCTGCTAGGAAGTCATTGTTGCTGTTATCCTTCTCTGACCAGGTGTTGGACTGGATTGAAAACCATGGTGAGGCCTTTCTCAGTAAACACACTGGAGTTGGGAAGTCCCTACATCGAGCCCGGGCCTTGCAGAAGAGGCATGATGACTTTGAAGAGGTGGCTCAGGTGAGATGCTGTGTGTGTGTGTGTGTGTGTGTGTGTGTGCCTTGCAGAAGAGCCATGATCACTTTGAAGAGGTGGCTCAGGTGAGATGCCGTGTGTGTGTGTGTGTGTGTGTGTGTGTGTGTATGTCCAGGGCTGTGGCTTTGGTGTTTGGTGAAACATGCTGGGTTGATAACCTGTGGCTGCTGGGCTGCCTTCCTGCCTGATGCAAGGAGTCCTTTGTCTTTTTTTGGAGTCTAGATAAGTGGTAAAATAGATGCCCACATTTATGATCTTTCAAAAAAATCTTCCTACTGGTGTGATCTAAAAATGCCTTGTCCACAAGGTGGTGCTGGCAGGAGGGAATGACATTATTAGATTCCTTATCACCCCAGGGCTACTGCTTATGATTGTCACTGCCAGTGAGTGAGAGCTAAAAATCAGTCCCAGCTCTACTTGCAAAGCCACATACCTTCCAGGACCTGGAGAAATAGGTGGCACCTGCTCACCAGCCATGCACTCACAGGACAGAATGTGCCCAGAGAACGTGCCTTGGTGTCATTTCTACAACATTTAAACTGCCATTTATATAATGTTCAGTCTTTTAGCTGAGCTGCACACCTGATCCAAAAAGGGCACTGTTTTTGAATTTACACAAATATGTTGTATGAGAAAGGTCCTGACCGTTTGTCTAATAGTGTAATTGTTTCAAAGTCTTTTTGTTTAGAGCCTTTACCTCAAAAATGTTGTCCTAACTCTGTTATATTTCTCCACTGGGGAGTTTTCCAAATGGGTCCTGAAAATTTTCATTTTCCAGATGAAATACTGCTCTCCAGTTATTTTGTCAGGTGTGATCAACTGCTGTGTAAAATAAAATGATGAAGAATAAGGCAGGGAGGATGCCCATACGGGACAGAGGGGTGGGTGTTGCTGAAGGAGTGAGGATGACAGAGCTAGGTTTTACCACATTACCGCTTTAGCCAGAGCTGAATTCAGTCCCACCAGGCAGACAGCCCTCAATGTGGGTCCCACTTTGGGCATTATGCAGAGCCCTAGGCCTCACCCAGGGAGGCGCCCAGCCCCAGGCAGACTATGTGCTATGGATGCAAAAAGAGATGGCCTGTCAACAACCAAGCAAGAACAGGAAAGTCATGGAGCATTACTGCATCTTTAGGGAAGCTGCAAGTAAATGCTGAAAAGTGAAAGGCCTTACAGGAGCCAGAAAAACCATGTCAGCAGCAACCTGAGCCCAGGGAATATAGGTGGATTGGACCCAACCTGTGGGATAAAGAGAGCCTCATATGGAACCCTTGTGCACTGTTGATGAGAGTGTAAAATGGTGCAGCCACTGTGGAAAACAATGTGGTAGGTCCTCAAAAATTAAAAATAGAATTACCATAGATCCAGAAATTCCACTTCAGCATGTATTCCCAACAGAATTGAAAGCAGGGACTTAAACAGATTTTTTTTTTTTTTTTTTGAGACAGAGTCTTGCTCTGTTGCCCAAGCTGGAGTGCAGTGATGTGATCTTGGCTCACTGCAACATTTGCCTCCTGGGATCAAGTGATTCTCTTGGCTCAGACTCCAGAGTAGCTGGGATTACAGGCACCTGCCACCACACCTGGCTAATTTTTTTTGTATTTTTAGTAGAGATGGGGTTTCACCATGTTGGCCAGGCTGGTCTCAAACTCCTGACCTCAAGTGACCCACCCACCTTGGCCTCCCAAAGTGCTGGGATGACAGGCAAGAGCTACCATGCCCGTTCATCAAATAGATATTTATACACCCAAGTTCACAATATTTAAAAGGTGGAAGCAACTCCAATGTCTATTGATGGATGCACGGATAAACAAAATGTGGTATATTCATGTAATGGAATATTATTTAGACTTAAAAAGGGAGGGAGTTCTGGCATATGCTACAACATGGATGAACCTTGAAGACATTATGCTAAGTGAAATAAGCCAGTCACAGAAAGGATGAATAGTTTATGATTCTGCTTACACCTAGAGTAGTCAGATTCATAGAGATGAAAAGTAGAGTGGCGGTTGTCAGAGGCTGAGGGGAAGAGAGGAATGGGGAGCTATTGTTTAATGCAAGCTTATCCAGCCCTTGGCCCATGGGCTGTATGTGGCCCATGATGGCTTTGAATGTGGCCTGACACAAATTTGTAAACTTTCTTAAAACATTATGAATTTTTTGTGATTTTTTAAACTCATCAGCTACCATTAGTGTATTTTATGTGTGGCCCAAGAAAATTCTTCTCCCAATGTGGCCCAGGGAAGCCAAAAGAATGGACACCCCTGGTTTAATTGATACAGAGTTTCAGTTTTACAAGATGAAGAGTTCTTCAGATGAATGATAGTGATGGTTGCACCACAACACTGTGAATGTACTTAATACCACTAAATTATACACTTTAAAATGGTTAAAATTATAAGTGTTACATTGTTTATTTTACCACAATAAAAAAGAAATCCTTATAGCCAATAAGAACCTTCTGCAGAATGAGGTGGACTTTGCCATTGTAATAGTCACAGGTCTCGATGTACCTTATGATAGACAAGGTGTAACACAGAGCCAAGATATCTGGGTGGCCATGCACCCTGGGTCATTCCTCTCTAGGCTGTTAGGGGGCAAAGGATGGGAGAGAGCCACATGCATCCCCTGACTGCTGAGAGTGGAGGTTGTAGTACCTGGGGTGGTCTGTTGGAATAGGGCCATCCCATAGCTTTAGTGCTTCTGTCTGTGGGCTGTCCTATGGCTCAGCACCCCTCACTTAAAAAGGACATTCCCAAAGCCACCCATAGCACTGACCCAGCTCAGTTCCCCTTTCCCTCTACTGATGTGGCCTCAAAGGAAATGCCAACCTTAGTTATAGCCCCATGTTTTGGTTATAGGCCACAGTTTTTGCATTTTGTTATAACCAAGCCAGGCCCATGGCCATCCCAGTCCCATTGTTCCCATCTGTTCCTCCCCTTTCTCACTGGTGCCTGATATTCCTTTCAAGTGGGACAATGCCTTTCCATCAGCAGCAAAGACACATGAACTTAAATTCATGCTAAAGAATGGACACATTTTTGAGAGCTTATGTTTCCATTATATATTTTGTCTTATACCAATCCTGAATGCTAGGTAGTATTCTCCTTGTTTTATAGAAGGCAACACTGAGGCTCAGAAAGTTCTTCCATGTGCCCAAGTCATCCAGCTTGTCAGGAGCTCTGTTGAGATTCAGACCCAGGTCTGTTGGGTTCCAGAGTCATATTCTTACACTAATTCCATGCTGTCCCTCTTTATTGAGGTATAGGAACTGGGCATAAAATTCATTTCTGAGTGCCCATTTGCATATGGAAAGTGTGGGACAAAGACAAAGGGGGTGAGGGTGGGGGATGTTGCCACCTTCTTTGACATCCATTATGAGTTTTCTCTGGTCCTTCCAATGAGTAATCCACTGGCATAATCCACATCTCCCCTAACTCTGCTTTCTCATAAGACTGTTTTTTTGAAAGAGAAGACAGAGTTCTAACTTCCAAAAGGCTCATGCTTTTATAGGAGGAGTGTTTGCTCTAGAAAGGAGAAAAGCAGATGTGAGCTACAAAGGGAGCACTTTCTCTAGGGTTCATGAGCCACTCCATTACCCTGAAATTAGCCTCCAGAGCTGGATCTTGTAGACTGGGAATTAATCCTACCTTATTCCATCATCCCTACTCTGGGAGATGGAGCTGCCCAGCATCCTGGGATTGTTAGTTTACATAGGAAAACCAGTGCTGACCACAATGAAGGCAGTCTCAGGCAGGCTGCTACTGATGTCAACCTGCCTGAGACCTGCTTCATTCTGTACAACGTGATTGTCATGTTTAGGTGGTAAAAACGGGGTAATCTAGGCAGGAAAGGGTTTTTCTTTCTCTCTTGCTTCTGCTCTCAATTAAGTGAGGGCCATTGGGAGAAGAGGAGTGGATTTAATCAGGAATTGAAAAGCTCTTGAGTAAGAAGAGCAATGACAGAAAGCCAAAGCATGGAAACTCCTGTTCTTTGTTTGGGTTGCTGTTTATGAAATGTGGTCAGGAAGGCTATATATGCCATGGGGTAGGAGGCTGGGGTAAATTATGAGCAATACTCTAAAGCGTCATGATTCTGTGAAGGGACCTCTTTTAGCCTTATCATTTAGGATTCCTTTACTTGAGGCTGATAATGAGAAAGGAATTCTGAGCATCCATTCTTTGTATTTAGGTTCAAAAAAATTGTCTTGAATCAAAGCAGAAAGAGAGCTATCGCATCTGTCACAGCTCCTGGAAATTTGCCCTTCTGCAAGGAGAAGCAAGCCCTCGGCAGAGGAAATGGCTATCCATGGGGAGGGGTTGAGGCAGTGTAAAGTCCCTGAACAAATACATCTCCATTCTTGGGATAGTGAAGTCATCTGTGATTCTTACCAGTGGTCAATCTTTGGAGTAAAGACATTTAAGTCAGCTATTAAAATAGACATAAATGATATCTTTGAAGAATTTATGTGGCAGTCCATTACCCTTCATTAAACTTTAACTTTTGTGTTTAATAGCTCTTGAACAAATTTTAAACAAATTCTTCAAATGGTATTTGAAGGTGAATTAAATATTTGAGTCCTCAGTTCATCCTGCAGATGGCACTCTTTGAATAGCCAGCATGGAAGCTGAGCTGACTGGGGAAAGGCTTTGCAGTCATGACAGCCTCCCTAGTGAGGAGTCCAACATTCAGAGTGAAGATACAGGAAGGAATACGTCAGGGGGTCTGTGGCTACAGGTTTCTAGTCCAAGCTGCTGAGGTTGTGCATGCTCAAATAGAAGACCCGTTTGTGCACTGGCAGTAGCCCCTCCTGGTCCTTAAGTCAAATACTGGACTCAGTTTGCCTGTAATCTCACCAAATGACTCAGGCCATAGAGTAGAACAGTTTTTAAGGGACACATATTTTTTGGGGCACATTAGGTGTCATGAAGAGTATAAACAAGTGTAAGATGGAGTTGCTGCTCATAGTAGGATGGCTATCAGGGAATAGATGTGTCCATATCAGCCAAGGTGGAGGAATAGAATGTGGTACTTTATATTGTCCTGAGATATTTGCTATTATGAGATAGGCGAGTACTCAAGTGCCTGTGGTTTACATAACAGCTGTGCCTGCTCTGTTAGTGGTCTGCTTTATGGCCTCATTATCTGAAATGCCAGATTTTCTGCACGCTAATTTAGTAAAAAATTAGCAAGTGTTTACGTTCAAATATATATTATCTAAAGTCTCAAAGCACCAAATCACATTTAAGCAGCTAGGCATATTAAGTAGCATTAGTGTAACATTTTTGAAAGAGCAGACAATTTAAAGAAAGACTCAAACAGAAAAACATGGGCACAATTAAGAACTTCATTCAGTAATCTCTGGTTACTTGTTTCCCTATCCAACCCTTGTGGTTTATTTGCTTGTTTGTTTTAATCAAACTTGACTAGAATGCTTTAAAAAAATCATTCTGAGACTTGGGATCAAAATAGGTAAGAATAGAGGGAAGGCATTTTAGTGGATTTATCAGTGACCTTGCCCGCCAAAGATACTCAGAATATAATCAGCAAACCTACCATAGATTATAATAAGGGCAAAATAAAATGGGGTAATCCAGAGAGATGGAAAGTCTGTGCCCTCAGAGTTGGGCAATAGCCCTCATCAATTTTCATTTCCCATCAAGTTTCTGTGTTGGGCACTGTGGAAAGTTCCACAGTTTCTGTCTTGAGGAACTCAAAATCTAATTTTAAAAAATGTATCAAACATGTTCTAACCCTCTAAGAAATTCCATAGCAAGAAAGGAGACATAATGTTTGTTCTTTTAGGGTTTTCAAAGGGCATTTCTAGTGAAAGCTAGTTCATCTGGCAATTCAATTAACATGCAGTGATGCAGCGACCTTCAAAGTAAGTTCCTTCTTTCTCTTCTTGCCAGAGATGATGACCAATTATAGCAGCTGCAAATACAAGCAGAAGGAAAAGGTGGGAGAGCTTAAATAGATGCTTTTCACACTCTAGCTTCTTAGCAAGGCTGAAAGATTCTTAGGCAAATGAAAAAAAAATAGTGAGGAAGGCAGACAGGAAAATGCAGAAAAATTAATGTCATGAAGTGGGCAAGTGGAGGGATGTGAAACAGCAGGGAAATAAAGGACAATCTTGCACTTTGGATCTCCTGTGACATGTTTCCCATTGGGGTGGATTCAGAACCTTCCCTCCCTGGAGCACTAGGGAGAAGTTACTGATATAAGCTGATGAGAGACAGTCTAGTGATCACACTCAGGATGAAAAAAGATGTTACATCTTGTGGATTACTTCCAACTGAGGGTTTTGAAAGTCACTTTATCTGGATTTGATATAGAAAATTGGGAGAGGGCAGAAGCCAATATCCAAGATATTATAGAGAGCCTCCCATGAACCTTTATTAACCCCATGAACTGTCACCCACATCTGCTGCTTCCTTTGGGGAATAAATAGGACATTCAGAAGAAATTGGGGCTTTATTCCTAATGACTTAAGTTCTGAGTAACAAACTGGAAGATTTGAAAACAGGTGGTATTTTTATCTCTCATTCCATGTGATGGCAGTAACTACAGCAAAGAAGGGAAGCTTTGAGAAACAAATGCCTGCCTATGTTTTAAAAAGTTTTCTGGTGTTTTAAAAAGTTTTCTGGACTCTGTTCTACAGGGCCAGGTTGATGGGATTCTGGCAAGGAATGGAGTGCATCTTGTAAGGATTGGGAAGGATATACGTTGGCAGAAACCTTGATGATCTATATAGAAAAATTTAAATGAATTTTAAAGTTGAGGGAGAAAATTAACCCAGTGAAGCCAAAACCAGATATGTTGGGCTTTACACAGGTGACATAGAAAAAGTATGTTATAAATAAAATGTGCTTAGATAACCTTAGATTAAAAAAAATACCTACGAAGAATACAGGTTGCAAACAATATTTTTAGGCTTCTTTATAAATAAACCAACAAAAGGCATGTGTAACAAGTAGTGCACTTAAACTTTTAACACAAAAAGCTAAATATAATAAGTAGTCCTGAGACTTCAGGATATTGAGCTCATAACTGGAAAATGGCAATAGAACAGTATTCTTTGTTGAAAGGACTTGTTCCAATAGGAGGAGTGACAGTGTATCAGGATGCTTCACATCTATATGAAATCTACAAACCTGAGGGTGGAATCCTATGCAGAAATAATATGAAGATAAAACAAACACAGAAATGAACCGTCATGTTAGTGGAGAAGACCATAGTCTGCTCCATCAAATGGAAGATATGGAAAATGCTGTTCTGAGATTATTTCAGTTCTGGTCAAGGAAAACTATGGTCATAATGGGAATCCTCAAGCTCCCTGGAATTTCCTGGAAAAATTTGTGACACTGTAAATGAAATCAGTTCAGTAGGTTAGAGCAAAAGGTTCTATGTGGTAGAATGTGAATCACTGTAGAAAAGCTCAAAAAGTGTATTTTGTGTCTAAACTCCCAAAAACTTTGACCTGTAGATGCAAGGATTTAGGCTTTATTCTTAGAGCAGAGAGGAATGTTAAAGGCTTTTGAGTGATAATATAAATTAAAATATAATATCTAAACCAGATAAATAATTTCTCTATACTGTCACTGTTTAGATCACATATGGAATATTATGCCTAATTCTGGAAAATATATTTTTAAAAGGATATTGACAAAAGACACCACAGTTGTTGGAAGGCTGCCAGGATTATGAAGCTGAAGTAACTGGATATGTTCCATTTCAAGTAAAGAGTGTTTTATGGAAGGCGGATGAGGTGGGTTTGATAATTGAAGGCTTCCTATAGATAAAATAAGAATAAAAGGTATAGTGAAGCCAGTTTTAGCTTAATTCAGATATAGCTTCTAACCACAGGTCGCTTTCTTATGAGCTGTCCAAACCAGATTGAAGTGCCTTGTGATGCAGTGTGCTGCTTCTCACTGGAGGTTTTCCAATAGAGACAACCTTTTTTCCTTAGGATTAAACACCCTCAAGTCTGTCTCATTTTTTAAAATATTTTATTTATTTACTTTTTTGAGACAGAGTCTCATTCTGTCACCCAAGATAGAGTGCAGTGGTGCAGTCTCGGTTCATTGCAACCTCTGTCCACCAGATTCAAGTGATTCTCCTGCCTCAGCCCTCTGAGTAGCTAGGATCACAGGCATGAGCAATTGTGTCGTGCTAATTTTTATATTTTTAGTAGAGACGGGGTTTCACCATGTTGGCCAGGCTGGTCTTGAACTCCTGACCTCAAGTGAAC
This sequence comes from Cacajao melanocephalus, assembly GCA_963573385.1. Taxonomy (NCBI): domain Eukaryota; kingdom Metazoa; phylum Chordata; class Mammalia; order Primates; family Pitheciidae; genus Cacajao; species Cacajao melanocephalus. The sequence goes on from CAUYLG010059260.1 coordinate 50,545, forward strand.
AACCCACCTTGGCCTCCAAAGTGCTGGGATTACAGGCATGGGCCACTGCACCCAGCCTCTCCCATCTTAAAAACAAATTAATACAAATACCAGGCACCAAGAACACCTTCTCTGAACCTACTTTACCCTCCGTTTCTCCTTCCCTTTGTAGTCCAGGTTCTTGATAGAATAATTTATATTTGCCACCTCTACTTCCTCACCTCCTCCATTCCCTTTGACCCCTGCTATTCGGCTTTTGTTCTCTCTGGCCCACTGAGGTTAATCTTACCAGAGACTTCAACAGAAGTCTCTGGTTTTTATTTGCCTAATTTATTATTTATTGCTAAATTCAAAAGACACTTAACAGATTTTTTTTTTTTTTTGAGACGAAATTTTGCTCTTGTTGCCCAGGCTGGAATGCAATGGCATGATTTCAGCTCACTGCAATCTCCGCCTCCCAAGTTCAAGCAATTCTCCTGCCTCATCCTCCCGAGTAGCTGGGATTGCAGGTGCCCACCACCACGCCCAGCTAATTTTTGGATTTTTAGTACAGACATGGTTTCACCATGTTAGCCAGGCTGGTCTTGAACTCCTGACCTCAGGTGATCTGCCCTCCTTGGCCTCCGAAAGTGCTGGGATTACAGGTGTGAGCCACGGTGCCTGGCCAGGCTGTACTGAAGCATTTAATCCTGTCAACTACTTCTGCCTTTTAAAGCCCTCTTTTTCCAAGCCTTCCTTGACATCGTGTTCTCTTGGTTTCCTTACGACTTTCTGGCTGGTCCTGATTAAATTCTTTTCCCTTTTCCCCAGAATTTGTTTCTCAGATCTTTTCTTCTCACTTTATACACACTCCCTGAACAATTTAGACTCTCTCTCCGTCTCAACTGCCACCCCTACTCTGACAGCTTCCAAATCCATGTCTCATCTCTGGGTTCACCTCTGGGCTCCGTATTTATAAACCCATTGGCTCTGTGGACACCTCCACTGCAATTTTCAGAGGGTTCCTAAACTCAATGTGTCCACAGTTTATTATATCGCCTCCCACCGCTTCTGCTGTGCTCTTATTCCTGCATTCCTCATGTCAGTGAAGGCCACAAGCCACCCCCTTGCTAGAGCCAGAAACTTGGGAGTCATTCTTGACTCCTCCCTTGCTCTTCCTCGTCACTGAGTCTATTGCAAAGTCTTATTGGTTCTGCCTCTTTCGTATGTTTCTTTCCTTCCATCCCTATTGCCACTGCCTTAGATCAGAATCTCTGTATCTCTTGCTTGGAATACTACAATATCCTTCTGTTTTCCCTGACTCCAGGCATTGTCTTAAATCTATCCTCACACTGCCACAGAAGTGGTTTTCCTCAAATGCAATCTCATCATGATCCTCATTGGTTATAGAACCTATGGCTTCCCATCAGGATAAAGTTCAAACTCTTAATAATATAAACCCTTTATGACCTGCCCCTTACTTTGTCTGGCTTTACCTTTTACCCCTCCTGTGTTCCCTCTATTCCAGCTTGTATTCCTGTTGTCCTGGAGTTTTCTTGAGCATGCCATGCTCTCAAGTCTCAATGCTGTCTCCTTAATCCTTCTTACTCCTTTAACTGACCAGCTCCTATTCACCTTCAAACACTCCTCTCAGGTATCACCTCTTCCAGAAAGCACTCAGTGGCCTCCTTGGTTTGGATTGGATGCCCCTTTTCTAGTCACCTAGTTACTTTGGTCATATCTCTATTATGGTAGTTACCACAGTAATCAATTTTATGCTATACTCACTACCTGGCTGGACTGTGACTTGCCTCAGAGCAGTAATTTTGTCTCAGTCTTTTTAAACCAATGCCTAGCACAGTGGGACCCTGACATGCAGTGGGCATTTGAAAGATAAACGAATGAGTAATATGGAGTGAATGCCTTTGTTGGGCGGATATCAGGCCAGATGATCTCTGAGGTCCCTCTCAACTCTAAGAGTGATAAGAGAGGTAGAGAGATGAATATTATAAGAACACAGGCTCCAGAACTGCATAACCTGGAACATAACTGAGTACTATCCTGATAGAATTAGCGAGACTGCCCTGTGTTGGTGGTCACCCTGAATAGCCCCAGCCCAGGATCTGGCACTTTAGAGGAAGCATCTTTTGAGTCAAAATTTGAGTGCATTCTTTGGACTCTTACATAGTTTTTTAATTAAAGAAAACTAAAAAAGAATTTCAGATAAAGCTGTAGGAAACCACTCTCAGCAGGAAGAAATGGCAGTCCTTACTGTGTCCATTTTTCTAGCCCCACTAAGTTTCCATGATTTTTCCAGCTGGGATCATTATCATCACACTGAGCCTGAATACCAGAGAAGGCTTTAACCTTCTCACTCTGTTAGCTGAAATGTAAGGAAGTCTTACTTTATTTCCTTTTTAAAAACTCGCCATTGTTACAGGTGAGTAAGATTGGCCTTTTTCAAAGAGATCTGAAAGGCAACCACAAAACAAAAATTAGACAGAAGTGGTATACTGTGTATTGTCTTTGTATTCAGCATACTGATTTTGAGTCCAAGACAACTCTTCTAGTCACAGACTTCTTTTGATTCAATATAGCATGTTCACTGGTTGCTATTTTTTCCTTCTCCTTTTTAAGAAGGAAATGGCCTTAATAACAGCAACCATAATGATAATAACACCTACTGAGTATTTTCTATGTGCTGGGCATTGTTTTAATTATTTTTCTTATGTTAACTTATTTATTTCTCACAATATCTCATGAGTTATTAATATATATTTCTAATTCCCATGTATAGATAGGGGATTTGAGGCACAGAGACTACATGAGTAGCTCAAGTTGATAGATCTAGTGAGTGGTGGAGCTCAGATTCTAGCCCTAACAGTCTGGCTCCAGAGTCCAGGCTGTCAACCACCTTGCTGTGGAGTCTCTTGATTCTAAATAACTTCAATATCTCTGGGATCAGGCCTGGTGGGGTCCTCATTTTCATCCCAGAGCCAGTTCCTAGCCCTTTTTCCACATGTGGATCTGGGTCATCTCTCAGACAGCTAGCTGCACATTAGCACTGTGGCTGTAGGATCCCCCCTGAGTGATACTTTTTCCTTCCTTGCCTCTAAGATTTCCCTTGGAAGAGTCACTTTCATGATCCTCCATGGCATCTTTTTAACCCAAAAGGTCTATGTGGCTTCAGGCCTCTGGGAACCTATGACTGACTTTTGCCCTTCTCTGCCTGTCCTCTGGTGTATCTGAAGCACCTGTAAGAATGATTGGGAACAGCTGGCTCTGCCCTTTGCTGGAGCTTGGCCTGTTTAACAATTGATTTGGCTGGTATCTGACCTGAGTCTTCACTTCTATGTCCTAGCACAAAATGGTAGACTACACTTGGCCCAGACCAGAAGATTATTTCATCCCTTTACTTTTACATTTTACTAAAGTTAAGCTATTACTAATGAAACGTCCTAGTTTTCAAAGATCTACCCCCCAGTAGTCCTCTAACTCCATATGAGGTGTCCCCTTTAGTTCTGATTTTCCCTCTACCGGGACATATGGTATAGTGAAGAGAAGCATAGCATTTCGGGTCATTCTGTTTTTTCCACTTTTGGCCCTGGACCTTGGGACAATTGCTTAAGTTCTCTGAGCCCCAGAGTTCTTCTCTCTAAAATGATAGTGACACCTACCCTGAAGAGTGATGTGGAAGTTAGAAATAATATATGTAAAGTACTTAATCCAGAATTTGATTCATAGGAGATGCTCCATAAATGGTGATCTCTGTGGCAGCAAGCGGTGATCATGGTTGCACCGGTGGGTGGTGATAGAATATATCTAAGCTTCATTCCCTTCCAGGCAAAGCTGCTAAGTCCTGTGCTGTCATCTCTCAAGACTCAGCTTGGTGTGGTCTACTTAGCTATGTGGGAGAGAGTAGGCCTGTGCTTTGAGATGGCCAGGTGCCAAGAGGACAGATCAGTTGCAGGTATTGACAAACATCATCAAGTGTTAAGTGTTATGGAAGAGATGGGCTCCCTATTCTACCAGTCAAACAAGAAAAGCCAATAGAGTAATGGTATATCCTGCCTGGGGGCAGGGGACACCCAGCAGCTGGGCATCCAGGAGCCAAAGGTGTTCAGAGACCCAAGGTGGAGGCTACACAGTTTGCACTGGGGAGGCTCTTAACAGCCTGGCTGCAGCCACTGGACTGCAATTCAGAGGCAGGATTCTTGGCGTACGTGGTAAGGTAATGGCTGGCTCTTAGGAAAATGACAAAATTATAGTTATGGAAACTGAGTAACAGGGCAGGGCTGGGCTGGCTGCCAGAGGAATCTGATATGGAGGACAAGTCTGTCAGTGAGATGTGCAATTCCATTTGGTGTGTGTGACTGGGCTGGAGCTGAGCCTGCCATGGGACCCCAGAAAAGGGAGAAAGAAGTAGAGAGACACTATGAGCCAAGTGAGAAGAGACTCTTCCTTCTAAAGGATTTTCTACCTAGTGGCTCTCCTCAGAGGGGTACCAAGAGTGTAATCACTCAAATTTCACAAATGTGACAACATACTTTACCTTGTACAGTGAGAGTAACACACCAATAGGAAGAATAAAATTACTGGCTCTCAGAGAGCATTGGCATGGTTTACAAAGGAAACAGGGAAAGCTATTCCAGAGGAAAGCTTTCTTGTCTGCCCAGTATTGATTCTGAAAGCAAACCATTTATTACCATGTCTTCCAATAATTAATTTCAACACAGGTCAACTTGCCCAGATTAAGAGAAACAGAATCAAATTCCTTTCCCTTCCCCCTTTCTTTTGTTTCTGTGACACTCTGAGCAGGATGGGCCTCAGGAGTGTGTTTGCTGCTGGGGAAGCCAGCATTTGTTGACTCTGAAAGAAGACGGAGCATGTGATGAATTTGCATATAGGAGGAATGTATGCAAATTCCACAAGACTGTTTTGCCTTCATGAAAAGATTTGGAAAAGTATCTGTAAGGTTTTAAACCTATGCTACAAAGACAAACATACAAGAATAACTGATAATAACTACCATTTATTGAAAGCACATTTTCACAGGGAATACCTCACTTAATCTTTGAAACAGCTCTATAGAATTACTGTTAATATTTTCCAGATGAGGAATCGGGCTTAGAGAGGATCATTCAAGTGGAGGAGGCAAGATGTGAACCCAGGTAGGCTGACTTCAGAGCCCACACTTCTAGCACACACACAGTCAAAGGAATTTTAAAAAAAAAAACTGGGCTTAGTCAGTCTTCCTTTTGATTTTTTTCTAAGGGAAGTTTCTATTTTATTTTTATTTGTCTTTTTTTGTTTAATTACAAAGCTACATATTTTTCAATATAAAACATACAGACAAGCAAAAAGAAACAGAAATAATCCACCCACTTGGTTATCTGTCTAACAGTTGCTAATACTTTGTTTATTCTCCCAGCTATTCCTCTGCTTATGTGTATATGGGTACATTTAATAACCAGATTTTCTCACTTAACGGTATAGCCATGGTAATAGATGCATATCCATAATGTTATTTTTGTTTGCTGGTGGTATTTTTAATATTAAAAATTCATATGATTTTCCAGATTCTAATAACTTACAGGCTATTAAAACCTGGTACAGTTATAAGTGTGTAAAGAGAAGCAATATTAGCATTGAAGACAGAGGGCTGGGTTTAAGCCAAGCATTCAGAATTTCTCCCCAAGAGAAAGCTTCAGAGAATGGCAATTTGCAAGAACCCTCCCAAGCCTTTCCAGTTCCTCATTGTAGGTGTACATGTATTACAGGGCTACGAGGACCTGCTGAGTCCATAAAACTGGCTAGGGTGGAGCGTAGTGAAGGTAGCAGCAGTAGTGGCGGAGAGAGCTTCAGAACAGTAACATTTGTAGCCTCTTTCCTCCTCTTCCTCCTCCTCTTCCTCCACCTTCTTCTCCCTCCTCCGTCCTCCTTCATCTTCTTCCTCTTCCTCCTCCGTCTTCTTCTTCCTCCTCCATCCCTTGCCACTGGTCCAAGTGTGATTTACAGTGAGCAGTGCTTTCCAGGCTCCCTAAGTACTTCCTCGTTGTGGCATTTGGGGTAATGGGGGTAAATCAGGTTGTGGGGGCTGAAGGGTAAGAGATTTGAGAACATGTGGGTAGATGAGGCAGCTGGTACAGGCAATGAAGACAAGGAATCAACATCAAAGAACCCTGAGGAAAAGGGCTTTAGACAGTATATTAAGCAAACCAAAAAATAAACACACATCACCAACGAGAGCAACCCACCAGGCAGATCTGTCTTTTTTTTCTGCCAATGAGCAACTGGAGGCATTTTCATAAACTAATTTTGTTCAGAATAAATTTTTAACAAGAGAAAAGCCCACTGCCAAGTTGTGACAGCAACAGATCATTACATCTGAGTTATTCCACCTGAAAACAAAGCCAGGTTTGAGACAGAGGGAGCTGAGTTCTTATGGCCTCCTGCAGATACCAGGGGACATCCAAGCCTCATCAGGATTGGTGCCTTTATTTGTCTTGGGATGCACAAGGCATATGTCCAGCTAGCCCAAGGCACTGCCCTTTGGATTTAAATGGAGATTGGTACAGCTGTCCTACTGCAATCTAGGAGCCAACAAAACAAAATACTGGCAACTTCAGCTGTAATTACATATCTCCATGGTGTTTCACACCATGTGCTATTTTGCACAATATATCTGAGCCTCAGCAATGCCAAATATGGACTGAAATAGCTCCGGTAGACTTTGCCTCATCACCTGCCTAGAATTTTAAAATATCACCAAGGAGGTCAGGTGCAGTGGTTCATGCCTATAATCCCAGGACTTTGGGAGGCAGAGGCAGGTGGCTCACTAGGACAAGAGTTCAAGACCACCCTGGCCAAGATGGTGAAACCCTGTCTCTACTAAAAGTACAAAAATTAGCCAGGTGTGGTGGTGGGTGCCTGTAACCCCAGCTACTCAGGAGGCTGAGGCAGAGACTCTCTTGAACCTGGGAGGTGGAGGTTGCAGTGAACCAAGATTGTGCCACTGCACTCCAGCCTGGGTGACAGAGTAAGACTCTGTCTCCAAAAAAATAAAGTATCACCAAGGGAAGGAAGCCATGGAAGAGACTAAAAAGGGAACTCTAAATCCATATGATAGACATGTTCCATTTTTTTTTTTCCTTAGTGAGGCTTGGACTTATGGACTCTTAAGTGTCTTGGGGATGCCCAAGGTCAGTTTCATTTGCTTCAAAAAGTATAGCTAAGAGAAAAGGATTTTTTGGATGCAGATCTTGGGTCTGATCCACCTGCTGTAGCTGTTACTCTGATGAAACTTGGCAAGTTTATAAAGTTAGAAAGGTTCAAGGTTTGGATATCCCAGTTTCCCTGATTTAATCATTATACATGCATACAGGTATCAAAATATCACATTACTCTAAAAATGTATACAACTATTATATGTCAATAAAAATAAATTTAAAAATATATATATAGCTTAAGATTTGGGATTTACCCCAAAAAACTACATTTCATCGTAACTTCAGGGTGCCAGATGATCTGGACAAAAGATAATTTCCTAGATTTTCCCTTTCTTCACTCTGTGCCTCACACAAAGATCACTTGAAAAATAAGTACCACAACCTCCCCATCAACAAAATGGGAGTCACAGAATCTTCCTGCCTTCTTCCTTGTGGGAAGCAACAAGATCCAGTGAGGATACAGGTGTTAGAATACTTGGATGGGAGGCCAGAGCTACCATATATACAGTTCCCCTAACCTTGCCAAGCTTCAGTTTCTACATCTACAAAATGGGAATGATATTGATTCCATTTTAGTTGAAGTAGGCATTCAGTAAGATAATGTACTTAAAAGTACTTTAAGTCTAGAGCACAGAGCAAAAGTAAATTACCATCATTATTATTCAGGGAATATGGTGACAGTGGATGAGATCATGTCTGGAACACACTCAGAGAAGAAGAACTAAAGATATAGAAGAGATTGATGATTTTGCCCCATCCCAGGAGTTTCCCAAGAGAGGGAATATGCTGACCAGTCTCTGAGTTTAAATGAACTCTTGATTCCCTGGGCTTATTTCACTGTTTGAGGGCCAGATTCCCATGCATAGCAGGATTAGCCGGGAAGCTTCCCACATTCTAAAGCTAAAGCTAATGATTTAATGAGCAAAATCTCTCCCTTGTTCTGATGTTTATTTATATAAGTTTAGGTCAGTAGGACTTTTGGGGCAAAAGTAGTTGTAAATGGAAATGATGTCATTTTCTTTTCCCTGCCCTTCTAATCAGAGAAAAATGGGCAGCTCTGCCCAGTGACCTCTCAATAGCAAACAGTGTTGCCTCATTTCAAGACAGCAAGGGGGTCTGCAGTGCTTCTTATATCTACCTTTTGAGGGTTCTGTGAAATTATTTTTTCCTAACTAGATCCTGCCTCCAAGCCAGCTTGTTTTTGTTTCATTATGTCACTGTCCATATAACATTATTGCTTAGTTTTCTTTTTCTCGTATTGAGGATGGGTTTGTATGGAATTACTTATGGTTCTTGCCTAGGCTTTTGTGACTGCGAGAATTGTGGGTATAGTCTGTGGTCATAGAAGATAGCTCTTGACCTATGAAAGTCAGGAATAGTCAAGAGTTTTGGAAAATTAGCTTAATGATGGGATAGGAGCCTGAACCTCATGACCCTTCTCTGTCTCATGGTCCAGTCTTCAGCTATTTGGATTCTGCCCTTTCCCTGAAGAGCTTTATGTGGGGAGACTTTGATCTCCTGCAGCTTCTCTGCTCTGAGGAAATGTTCCAATGGTTGTGTCTCTTCACTTAATCTCCTAAGGAAAGGAAATGGGAAGAGCACGTTCCTGCTTTGAAAGTGGGGATCTAGAGGTCCCAGATGGCCCTGGGTTTTGGCCAACTGTGCATGGTGAACAGTCCTTAGTGGATATGTAGTGTCTGTATGTAGACATCTCTCAATCCATGCCTTATATACATAGGATTCTAAACTATTAATTCACCCCTTTAAAAATAAGGGGGGGTACCTATGGCAATGTCCACAAATCCCAGTCATGAGTAGAGACACACCTAGAGCCACTGCAGAAGCGAAGCTTTTCTTTTTCTACTCACTGTTGGGTCTATCCCAACACTACAATATGGTTCTAGGGCTCATCTGCATTCCATGGGGCCTAATCAGGCTCTATACAATCTCTAGAGCAGCCCTGTGCCTGACACCTACATTTCTTCTGGATGATGATGATGATTTTAACAGTATACCTGGGGAAGGTGAGATACAAGAGGACTTGGCTTTCTAAAGCCTTGCTGAGAGCCCAATCCTAGAGTGAACCGGTGAGAGTAGAGGAGAGAGGATGATTCTTCTAGATCTGTGTGTTACCTATTATCCCTTTCACTTTGCATTATTCCACCTTTGTGTTGCTAATTCTCATTTAAAAGACCCTAAGCATTTCAAACTACATCAGCTTGTCAATTTCACGCATGGAGGAACCCAAGGTCCAGACTCCTGCCTGTCATTCTGTGCTGCTGTTAGCTCTATGCCATAGCTCTAAGGCCTCTGATATTTATATGATGGTGGTAAGGAAGGCTTTCAACCAAAATTTACAGGGCCACTTCAGACATAGGCTCTAGGGGTGTTATCGGAACACCTGCCTCACTTTTAAGTACTTTCAAATTTGACATGTTTCTTACTTCTGATGGCTGACAAAAACAACTCAGGGTTATGAGTGACTGATGCTAGCATTGTGCCCAGGGAGAATAATTTTTAGGACTTCATAGGTGATTGTTTTTAATGAGTTTATTTTGCATATATATGTCATACTAACATCATGTTTCTTCTAAGCTATGAGAAGCAGTGTCATAAAATCCAAACTGAGAAAGGTGAAATGTCTGATTGGGGCTACAGACACATTTTACATGTTTTGTGATTGTATATTTTATTGTACTTCATCAAGCATTAGTGTCTTCAGGATCTACATAGTAGGAAATTAACTCATCTCTAAGATAAATGTATTTGTAATGAAATTCCTTTATAGTTCTGAATGTACTCACATTTTCACCTGTCAATTGACAAAAATATGTTGCATCCTTATCTTTCCTTTTTAAAATTTCTTTAGTGTTTTTCAAATTTTGGAGGAAGTCCTATTTATTGTAATAACAAGTGGAACATTGCAAAGATGTGAAATAAAGAGCTAATTATTCCTCCACTCCCACTTTCCAATTTCACCCTCCTAAGGTAATCAGTTATCTTGCACATCTCTCTCTTTTTCTTTTAAATTTTTTATTTTTAATCAACAGGAACATGTATGTATGTATTTACTGTGTATAACATATTGTTTTGAAGTATATATACATGGAAGAATAACTAAATCTAGCTAATTAAGAGCTGTATTACCTTGCATAGTTATCATTTTTGTGGTAAGAGAACTTTACTCTCTTAGCATTTTTAAAGAATACATATATCGTTAATTATAGATGCTACATTGTACAATAGATCTTTTGAAGTTATTCTTCTATCTAATTGAAATTTTGTATCCTTTGGCCAACATCTCTCCAACTTCTCTGCCTCAAGACCCCCCCACCCGACCAACCCCAATTATCCTAGTCCCTGGTAGTTATCATTCCTACTCTCTGCTTCTGTGAGATCAACTTTTTTAGATTCTACATATAAGCGAGATCATGCAGTATTTATCTTGCTGTGCCTGGCATATCCCACTTAGCACAACATACTCTAGGTCAATTCATATTGTGAAAAATGACAAGATCTCTTTTTATTATTGCTGAATAGTCTTCCATTTTATTGTATTTTATTGATGAATAGTATTCCATTGTATATATATGACAGCACTCCAAAAAGTTTATAGAAAATGGAATTAAAAAAAAATATATAAATGTTATTTTTTAACATAAGTTCCATCAAGTTCAAGACACCTTTGTGAGTGATGATACCAGCCATTTAGTCCATCCCTAAAGAACTGAGGGTCCTGGAAGTTTAATCAGGTCAATATATGTTCTTAACCGAAGAAAAATGGATGCCCTTTAAATATTTTTTTTATGATTAGGATACAAAAAAGATGTCAGAAGGAGCCAAATCAGGACTGTAAGGTGGATGCCTAATGATTTCCCATCAAAATTCTAAAAAATAAAAATAAAAATAAAAATAAATCCTTGTTTAGATGAGAGAAATGAGCAGGAGCATTGTTGTAGTGGAGAAGGACTCTCTGGTGAAGCTTCCTGGGCATATTCATGCTAAAGCTTTGGGTAATTCTTTTCAAAACACTCTCATAGAAAGCAAATATTATCATTCTTTGGCCATCCAGAAGGTCAACAAGCAAAATGCCTTGAATGTCCCAAGAAACTGTTGCCATGGTCTTTGCTCTTGACCAGTCTGCCTTTGCTTTGACAGGCTCCCACTTCCACCTCTTGGTAGCCATTGCTTTGTGTTTTGTCTTTAGGATCATACTGGTAAAGCCATGTTTCATTTCTCTTACAATTCTTCAAATAAATACTTCAGGATCTTGATCATGCTTGTTTAAAATCTTTATTAAAAACTACTCTTGTCTGCACCTGATCTGGGTGCAACCATTTTGGCACTCATTGAGTGGAAAGTTTGCCCAACTTTAATTTTTCAGTCAGAATTCTGTAAGCTTCTCTAACTGAGATGTTTATGGTGTTGGCTATTATTTCTGCTGTTAATCACTGACATGAACAAGATTAATTTTTCCTCACAAATTGATGTGGATTGTCTGCTGCTATGGGCTTCATCTTCAAAATTATTTCATTCCTTCTTAAAATGAGTTAGCTATTTGTAAACTGCCAATTCCATTAGGGCATTGTCCCCATAAAGTTTTTTGTAAAGCGTAAATAATTTTACCATCCTTCCACTCAAGCTTTGCCATAAATTTGATGTTTGTCCTTGCCTCAATTTTAGCAGAATTCACGTTGCTCTGATGGGGGCTGTTTGAAACTGATGTCTTACCCTTCTTAGTACTTCAAACTACATCATGTTCAGGTATATTATGACAAGTTAGTATAAATTTAATTTTGTGTAAAAAAGTTGAAATCTGTGCATAGTTTCTTTTTTAATAATATACATTTCCCATGAACTTTTTGAAGACCCTTTGTCTTCTTTATCCATTTGTTAACTGATGGGCACTAAGGTTGATTTCATATCTTGGCTGTTGTGAATAGTGCTGCAGTAAACATGAGAGTGCAGAAATATCTTGAACATAGTGATTTCTTTTCCTTTGGATATAGATCCAGTAACAGAATTGCTGGCTTGTATGGTAATTGTATTTTTAATTTTTTCAGCAACCTCCATACTGTTTTCCATAATGGCTATACTAAGTTACCTTTCTACCAATAGTCTTACACATCTTTCTTCTTATAAAAATAAGGAAACATTTGCAAAACAAATGTTTCTGCTTACTTTTTAGAATAATTTCTTTAAAAAATCTTTTTTTTTTAATTTTTAAATTTTTGTGGGTACATATTAGGTGTATATATTTATGGTGTATATGAGATGTTTTGATACAGGCATACAATGTGAAATAAGCACATTATGGGGAAGCATTTAGCCTTTGAGTTACAATCTACTTATATTGTTTAAGTTATTTTAAAATATACAATAAAGTTATTATTGTCTGTAGTCACCCTATTGTACTATTAAATAGTTGGTCTTTTTCATTCCTTCTATTTTTTTGTCACCATTAACCATTCCCCTAACTCCCTATTACCCTTCCCAGCTTCTAATAACCATCCATTTACTGTCTGTGTTCCTGAGTTGTATTGATTTGAATTTTAGATCCCACAAATAAGCGAGAACATGAGATGTTTGTCTTTCTGTGCCTGGCTTATTTCACTTAATATAATGACCTCCAGTTCCATCCACATTTTTGCAAAAGATTGGATCTCATTCTTTTTAATGGCTGAATAGTACTCCATTGTGTATATATACCATCTTTTCTTCATTGAAATAATAAACAATGCCCTGCATATAATTTTTATATTTAAGTGATTTTTTTCCCATTTTTCCTAATTATGAAATTAATACATGTTCACCATGGAATAATTAAGAAACAAGGAAATAGTGGAAAAGAAAATTTATCTCTAGTATCACTCAGACATAATCACTGTTAATATTTATTGATAAATTTCCATTTAGGAAAGCAAAATACTAAGATTGCTTTGCCTGGGATCAAACAAATGTGAATTCCAGATCAACTATTTATGTGAGCTTTCTCTAGTTCTTTTACATGTTTAAGCCTCTGTTTTTTAATTTGTAATATGAAATAATAGCATAATCATTATCATTATCAGTAGTAGGTTTTTTTGATAATAAAATTAGAACCATACTTTGGTTTATTCTGACTTCATTTAATATTACATTAAGAACGTTTATTTAAGTCATTAAATATTCTTCAAAAACATAATTGTAGTGAGTGAGTAATACTCTATCTAATGTGTTATGTACCATAGTGTAGTGAACCATTCTGTATTGTTGAACATTTTGATCATTTCTGGTTTTCATTTCTATAACCCACAGTTACTGTATTTAAACTGACAAAGTGTTAAATATTTCACTGTCCTAAGTTCTGAGCCATTTCAAGGCAAAAGACTAGATTTCTCTCATGTTGGAATTTCAGCCCAAGCTTTGAGCCCTTCCCTTAGATGAGCGGTGTCAATGGTAGATGAGCGGTTTCAATGGTAGATGAGTGGCTACAATTAGAGTCACCTGGGGAGCTTTTAAAACATGTGGCTGCCAGACATTCCCACAACTCCCTCCCCTATCCCATCCTAATTTACATAACCTGGAGCAAAGCCTGGGCACTGCATTGTCCCTCCAAGCTCCTTTATTTATCCCTTATACCCCTTGGCCCTCAACCCCCTAACCTCCTCCCTCTGTCCTGTGAAAACCACAGGATTAGAAGATCCCTAAAGTGTCTGCCATCTGAAGGATTATCAGAAAAATACTGTGAGCTGGGGTAGTTGTATGATCTTTCTCAATAAGGCTTCCTCTATAGTCGTCTTGTCTAAAACAGTGGTTCTCAACTGGAAGGCAATTTTTGTCTCCCCCTGACTTCCACCCCACCTGGACATCTGACAGTAGCTGGGGACATTTTTGATTATTACATCTGGGAAAGAGGTTGCTATTGGCATCCTGTGAGTAGATTCCAGGGATGCTGCTAAGCATTCTCTGGTGCACAGGTCAGCCCATGTTTGTCTTCTGTGGCTACTGTAACAAAGTACCACAAACCATGTAGATGAAAACAGCAGAAACTTACTGTCTCACAGTTCTGGAGACTAGAAGTCTGAGATTGCAGTGTTAGCAGGGTTGTTCCTTCTGAGGACTGTGAGGGAGAATCTGTTCCAGGCCTCTTTCTTAGCTTCAGGGGACTTGCTGGTGGCTTTGCCATTTCCTGGCATGTGGCTGTACCACTCCAATCTTGGCCTTCATGTCACTCTCCCTGTATGTCTGTATCTTCACGTGGACATCTTTTTATATGAATGAACACCAGTCATACCACATTATGGGCCTACCTTATTTCAGAATGATCTCATCTTAACTAATTATATCTGCAACAACGTTATTTCCAAATAAGGTTACATTCTAAGGTACTGGGGTTAGAGCTATGGCATATCTTTTTGCGGGGACAGAATTCAATCCACAAGAGCCCCCCAAGCAAAGAATTATCCAATGCAAAATGCTAATAGTGTTACTGTTGAGAAACTCTATTCCACGTAATCTGTGGACCAAGCCCAGAGAGTTTAACTAAGGTAAAACCCAGGGCAAATAGCAGTGTGGTCTAAATGTTTTTGTGTCCTCCAAATGTATATATTGCTAATTCCCAATGTGATTATATTACGAGGTGGGAACTTTGGGAGGTGATCAGTGCCCTTTTAAAGAGGTCCTGGAAAGCTAGCTACTCCCTTCCACCATATAAGGGCACAATGAGAAGACCATCTATGAACCAGGAGTTGGAGCCCTCACCAGATACTGAATCTGTGGGCACCTTGATCTTGGATTTCTCAGCCTCTAGAACTGTGAGAAATAAATTTGTTATGTATAAGCCACCCATGGTAAAGCATTCGTTATAGCAGCATGAATGGACTGAGCTAGAAAGACTCTAGAGTCTGGGAAGGCAGAAAGGGAGCAGAGCATCATCATTAAAAGGGTCAAGGACCTTCGCTCTTACATCAGAGGCTGTGGGCTCTCTATAGATGCATATAGACATGGAAAACCCTGAGGCCACAGGGAGGTATGTGACCAAAACACAGTGAAAGGACTTGAAAGAGCACTGTGGTAACAGGGATGGAAGCAGCAGCGTGAGCCAAACCCTCTGATTTTGGCACTTCATCATCTGACCCACCTTTCCATGTCAGAAACAGCCTTTTCCTCTTTTCCTCCTTTAGGAATGGAACAGGAGAGAAAAATAAATCCACAGGCCCCACAGTTTTCAGCACTATTTTGAAGCCAACTGTCTTGTCTCTCCAAAGCCCAGTCTTCTCTCTCTCTCACACCCACTCCCTCCCACTGCCAGCCAAACATAGAATATAGAAAACAGGAAAACAGCAATGCTGAAAAGTTACATCTTTTGAGAGAGAACATTGCTGTAGGTATATTTCCCCCCAGGACTCTTGAATTGCCAAACCCTGCAGCAGGCAGCATTATTCTGTTCTATGGGGATGCTGTCTCACCAACTGCTTGTTTCTTTGGCTTCAGGAATTCCATGCAAGAATGAATTTCTGCTGGGACAGGACCACTGGGCATTCTATGTATCCACATCTGAATATTTAAGTCTATGTTCTTCACTTTAAAAATATTTTTGTCCACATTCTTCTGTTGTGGCTACATGTTCCCCTTCATTGTTTTGCCAATTTGAATGGAGTGAGGGTAAGTGACCAGAGGAGTGGAGATTGTATTATCAAATTCCAGGAGTGATGGGTTGTTTCCCAGCAGCAATATGAATGCCAGCTGGCTATACCCGGGGCCTGCTCAGTGGGAAAAGGAACAAGCCTTCCTCCTCAGTCTTCAGAGCTCTGTGTCTGCATAGTGCATGCCTCATTTTGGTCTCCTAACTGCTCAGCTATAGAGATATTGTTCCTTCTGGTTTGTCTCAGAAAGCAGCTCTGGGCGAACCTCTGGCCTCTAGTCCCCTTGCCTTCTGTACCTCTTTCTTTGTGTCCCATTCTAAGCACTAGTTCTGGCTTCCCTAGGCCCAGCTTATAGCCCTGACTCTGCCTTCCACAGCTCCCCATTCCCTGGTGGGCTACGTGGGGAGTGGTCAGGGACAAAGTCTTTCCCTGCTTTATGTTCCAGGTGCCAGAGGGTGACCATGTTTTCTGGAATCTGGGCTGGTCTTTTCTTACAGTCTGGACCTGGTGTTATCTATAAAATTATACCTTGTAACCTGTATTGGCAACTTCTAGGATTGACTTTGCCTTTTAATCCACAAACACGGTATTTTATTGTTGTTGTTAAACGGATAAAATGTTAATAGTTAATTATAATTATTTTTTTTGCTTTCTTGCCTGAGAATGACTAGATATTTAGCTTCTAGTTTATAGTCAGGAGGGAATATTTTGAAGGTCCTTTAAAGCAATAATATGCAAATGAAGAGAGTTATTGAGGAAGAAAGAAAAGGGATCAGTGAAAGAGAACACCCCAGCAAAGAACAACTTCTGTAATTTTCTCAGAATTTCTAGGCCTGTGTACTTTCCTAAACACACAGACTGTAGGAAAATAAAACTTAAAAAAAAAATGTGGAATTCTAAAAATATGCCTTTTATAGGAAAAGGCGCTAAAGCATTTTAGATATAAAGAAAAATAGTCTCCAGCAAGTAGAGATGTGTGAGAATGGACAGGGTGATGATTACATAGGTAAGTGTGATAACATTCATGTTTAAATCCCCAGAGATAATCTCAGCACCAAAACTACTTGTGTTGGGAGGTATTGGCACCTGCAATCGTTATTTTTAGTATCAGTCCCAGTTAGTAACTGAAGATTTATATAGATAGTCTTCAACTTTAAGGAGCATCTGGTCAGGATATTCCTTAGACATTCCTTATTTGGACATAAAGTTGTTCTAATGGAGGCAACTTATTTGTTCCCTTATTCAGGGTACCTAAGAAGATACTGTGCTTGCAGTGGTTGTAATGTGGTGGGTCAAACTATCACTGGTACCCAGCAGTAGTTTCCTCTGTTCCTTCCTACTTCTTCCCACTAAAGACCACTTTGCCATTGCCAGAGTTCATCCCCTTCCCCACTTCAAGAGCCAGCAGATGGAGGGGAAATATATTCCTGGTGTTCCAGGATGAAAACTGAAAAACGGTTTTCTATATCACCCTCCTTAATCATAGACAATGTGCTGTGTCAGTACTACATTTTAAACATATGTGCTCAACTGAATTTCATCCTAGGCTCCTAACCTTCATTTACATGGCAAATATATTCCCAGTGCTAAATAGAACTGTGAAATGTGACACCTTACTGCTGACAAGCTGCCAAACTGCAGCATTTTTGGGTTGAGTGACTATTGAAAGGAGAGCACTATGCCCACTAGTTATACTGATGAATAGTTGACATAGAAAAGATGAGTAAGATGGACTCTTTCCCTTAAGGTGAATGCAATTATCTTTAGAAGACAACATGCACACATAAGAAGTGTATTGCAAAAGAAAGAAAAAAGAGGCTGTTGCACATGTACAATTACAGTGTCGTAATTTAAAAACCAAAGGCCTAAGAGTGAATGTAATTCAAAGTAATAAAAAAGAAGAAGAGCTGGAGATTTCACAGTGAGTTCTGGAGAAGAACATGTTTCAGTGAAAAGTACTGGAGGTTATAGTTAGAGAGACTTGGCTTACCATTTTCTAGTTGTAAAACATTGTTTAACCATGTTATGTCTCTGAGCCTCAGTTTGCTCATTTGAAAAAATGAAATTAATGATACCTATCTTATGATTAATCCCAAAGCTTACAGATAATGTAGCAGGAGCGACCACGAGAAACAGAGCTCTCGAGCACCAAATGGGAAGGAAAAGGGGTTTATTATAGCCGGGAGCCGGGCGATGATTTGTCTAAAACCCAGCTTGTTTAACAAAGGAAGGTTCTGCCTTTATGTAGGCTTACACTCTAGATATTACATATGGAAGAATCTTAGGTTTACAGCCTTAGATATCACGAGTGAAAAAGAGTTTTGGATTTACAGCTTTAGGAAACACATGTGTAAAGGTTTCTGGGTTTACAGTTTTAGAAATCACATGTGAAAAGGCTCTGGTCTCTGGACGGAGGAGTGGGGTAGGGTTTTGATCTTGTTTTAAGTAAAAACAGTGCCTTCCGGAAAGTTTCCCCAACACCAAGCATGTTATTTACAGGAAGGTGGATCAGGAGGTGCCAGTTGGCCAGCTTTTTTCTTCTATCGAAATGCACTGTGTTAAGTCAAGGGGGAGGTGATCCCAGCTGCCTGGGTCTCCTTCCTCAATAATGTCAATAAATAGCCTGACACAATGCTTAGCATATTATGGATACCTCGTTAACTGGTGCCGCCTTCTTTGACCTATGGGTTATTTAGAAATGTGTTATTTAGTTTCCAATGATTTGTAAATATTCTTCTGGTGATATTTCTATTATTGATTTCTAATTTAATTGCATTGTAGTCAGAGAAAATATGTTGTATGACTTGCATCTCTTTAAATTTGTTGACTCATTCTATGGCCCAAAATATGCTTTATCTTGGTAAATATTCTGTGAGCACTGGAAAAGAATATATATTCAGCTGTTGGGGTGGGGATAGAGTGTTCTATAAATGTCAGTTAGGCCACATTGGTTGAGAATATTCAAATCTATGCCCTTACTAATTTCCTATCTACTTGTTCTTGTTAATTACTGAGAGGGGCCATTGAAATCTCTAACTATAATTATGGATTTCTCTATTTCTCCTTGTAGGTTTAATCAGTCTTTACATATTTTGAATTTTTGTTGATAGATGCATAAAACTTTAGGATTATTATATCCTCTTGATGAATTGACCCCTTGATCATTATCAAATGATAGTATTATTCATTTTTTCCTGGTAATATTATTCACTCTGCAATTTACTATGTCTGATATTAATATAGCCACCCAGCTTTTTTTGACTAGTGTTATCATGCTACATCTTTTTCTAACCTTTTATTCTGGCCCAACTTGGGTCTTTGTATTTATGGTACATTCCTTGTAAGCAGCATATAATTGGGACTTGCTTTTTTATCTAATCTGACAATCTCTGTCTTTTGATTGTGGTAGTTATACAATTTATATTTAATATGATTGCTGATATGTTTAGATTTAAATCTATCACGTTGTT
Organism: Cacajao melanocephalus; assembly: GCA_963573385.1. Lineage (NCBI taxonomy): Eukaryota > Metazoa > Chordata > Mammalia > Primates > Pitheciidae > Cacajao > Cacajao melanocephalus. The sequence continues at coordinate 69,829 of CAUYLG010059260.1, forward strand.
ATCTTTTTCTACTTGTTTCATCTCTTGCTTTTCCCCCTTTTTTGATTAATTTAATATTTTTATGATCCCATTGGACTTCCTTTGTTGGCTTATCAACTATACCTGTTTATTATTTTAATGATTGTCTTAGGGTTTATAGTATTTTAACTGATCACAGCTTAACTTCAAGTGGTGTTATATCACTTTACATATAGTATAGGAACCTTACAATAGTATACTTCCGTTCCTCGCTTCCTGGTCTCTGTGCTGTTGTCATATATCTTACTTATACATGTGCCATAAATCTCACACTACATTGTTATCAGTAGTTTTTAAACAAGCAATTATTTTTAAATAGATTCAAATAATAAGTGGAAAAAACCTTATTTACCCATGTAGTTAGTATTTCCAGTGCGCTTGATTCCTGTATATGGATCCGTATTTCCATCTAATACCATTTTCTTCCTTCCTGAGGGACTTCTTTCAACATTTCTTGTCTTGCAAATCTGCTAGTGAAGAATTCTTTCATCTTTATACATCTGAAAAAGTCTTTATTTCACTTTTGTTTTTGAAAATATTTGTGCTGGGCACAGAATTCTAGTTTAAGGTTTTTTTTTTCTTTTAGTACTTTAAAGATGTTGCTCCTCTGCCTTTTTGCTTGCACTGTTTCCAGTAACAAGTCTGCTGTCATCCTTATCTTTGCTCCTCTGTATATAACTTGTCTTTTTCCTCTGTCTACTTTAAAGATTTTCTTTTCTTTCCCTTTTTTGCCACTTTATTTTACTTTCATGTTCCTGGCTATAGTTTTCTTTGTATTTCTTGTGTTGAGGGTTTGTTGGGTTTCTTGAATTTAATAGTTCTTGTTATATTTGAAAACTTTTTGGTCATTATTTCTTTAGGTATCTTTTCCAATACTCTCCTCTTCTCTTAGGCAATCTCAATTACATGGACATTGGCCTGTCTGAAGTTGTCCCATAGCTCACAGATGCTTTATTTTCAAAAATTCTTTTTTCTCTCAGTATTTTAAATAGTTACTATTACAGTTTTCAAGTTCAGTCATTTTATCTTCTGCAAAGCCTAAGCTACTGTTAATACAGCCTAATGTTTTTCATCTTTAGAAGTACAAGGGTTTTTAAATTTTTAAAAAACTTTAACTTTCTGAACATATGAAAAACAATTATAGTAACCATTTAAAATAGTTGTCTTCTAATCTTAACATCTATTTCAGTTCTGGGTCAGTTTTCATTGACTGATTTTTTTTTTTCCTCCTCATAGGTGAGATTTTCCTGATTATGTGCATGCCTGGTAATTTTTTACTAGATACCAGACATTATGAGTTTTATCTTGTCAGTCGTGGATATTTCAGTATTCCTATAAATGTTCTTAAGCTCTATTGTGAGACACAATAAAGTTACATGGGAAAAAACTGATCTGTTCAGGTCTTTGTTTTAAAATTTACTAGGCAAGACCAGAGCAGTTCTCATTATAAGTCTACTTATTTACCTTTCTGACCCTTTTGGGTACTCCATCCAGCATCCCGTGAATCATGAGGTTTTCCAGGCTGACTGATGGGAGCAGGTGTTATTTCTAACTGTGTAAGTGCTAGGACTGTTATCTTTAATTCTTTCAGGTGGTTCTTTCTCTAGCCTCAAGTAGTTTCCTCACACATGGATCCTTTGCAGATCTGCCCCAGAGAGTGTAAGGAAGGAAGGTGAAAGATATTAGTCAGCTGTAAAGTACTGTTCAAATGTAAGGTTTTGGGTGTTATCTTGACTGTCGCCCTCCCCAGTGCCTACACTTTTGTGTCTCCTTTGTCTTTAATGCTTATTTATTTTGTTTCTTTTATCTCAGTACCTATTGGTTTCAGCCATGCTGGCCTGAAAAAAATGATCACTGTCAGGGGGATTTTCTCCAGGTCCTCTGGTAGTCTAATTCTTCAGTATACATTACCTCTTTTGAATTGTAAGAGTGACTTTCAGGCCTCATCCTTCCTTATTCCCAGGGCATAGAGAGCCAAGATTCTCACTTCATATTACCAACTGTTGAAAACGGGCGTTTTGAATGAAGAGACCCCCCCCAAAACAGGCTTTGTGTGAGCAATATGGCTGTTTATTCACCTGGGTCAGGTGGGCTAGGGCCAAAAAGGGCATTAGCAAAGGGCAGTGGGATAGGAGTTGGTTTTATAGGTTTCAGGTGGGCAGTGGAAAGTTACAGAGTAAGATGAGTTACAGTGGTGGGGGTAGGGGCAAGGAGTATGCATTACCATAAGTTCAGTTACAATGGCGGGTGGGATAAGAGTATTATCATAATAACAGTTAAGATGGCAGGGTGGGGTAAGGGGCTTGTCTGGGGAAGCTCCACTGGGCGATTAGGGACAATGGTCCATACAGGCGGGGGTGGGGGTGGGAGACAATTAGCCGAGGCAAGCAGGACTTTAGACTTTCAGGCTCCAGGCTTGCATATGGAGACCTGATACCAATGAAGTAGGCTCTTGACTCTTGAGTGTTTTTATTAACTCTCTCACTCCTTGCCTTTAAAATGCCTGCTTCCTGCTTCTCTGCTTCAGCCTAGAGAATCCGAAAACATACCTGTATTGCTGGAATTCCTGTATATTTAGAGACAAATTATCCTAGAATGTTCTGTTTCTTCCCTGGGGAGAAAATCTAAAAGTAATGGGCCAAGGCTTCAATAGAGCGTTTGAAGTTAGACTTAAGGGCTGAATTATCTAGGGCATCATACCTGGTTGGCACAGTCATGGGGTGTTGGAGAGGGAAGAACAGGAACCACAGCCATCAGTGTGACCTTTATCTCTGAATCAGGGGCTCTGTCTACCACAGGTCCTACCTGAAAGCTTCAACAGCTGAGGGATCTGTATCCCAGCAATCATAACCCATTTTTGGCATATCCATTGAGAAATGTCAATAAGGGATCAAGTCCAAGGCAAAGATTAGGAGGCTGGGAAACCAAAGAATGTCTAGAAACTATGTTCAGAGCAAGGTCAGACTCTGGCCCTGGGTCAAAAGCTGTTGTTGATTTGGTCAGAAAGTGAGCAGAAGCCTGTTGTGAGCATTGCCCCACTTTGGGGGCATTGACAGGAGCCAAAAAGTATTGCTTTGGTAATACATTAGTTGATATTCTCCATACACATTCCTATTTTAAGGCTGTTCCAGGAGGTAGGATATACCAACTCAAGGCTGTGCCAGTAGGTAAGATATGCCAAACAAAATTGAACATTGAACATGAATTCTAGCATGTAAGGTCTTGTACCAGGTAGTTGATGAGGAGCAAGAGTTGAATATTAAGATGGGTAGAGGTTGATATATTCTTTAATTCATTCATTTACTAAATATCTGTGGAGTACTTACTAGGTGTCAGGCACTAAGGGAAAGAGATGAAAGACATTATCTGTCCCTAAGCAGATAAGAAAGGTAACACTGACCCTACTGCCTTCCCACCTGTCTTTATTGTTCCATTCTCTCTATAAATTCTATCTTCTAGTTCTTCACTGACTTATCCAACCTGATTTCCTGCCACTCTCCAACTGTAGTCAGGTTGACTCAACTTATTCAAACAGGTCTACTCATTTTTGTCTTGTTTATTCAGCAAACTCTTAGTAAATGCCTATTACATACCATCCACAGCGCTTGGCATGGGGGAACCAAGGATGAATGAGACACAGAACCTGCCTTTAAGGAGCTCACAGACCACTGTGGAGATACCATGGAGACACATTGTTACTGTAAAGTATGATGATGGCTGTGTGGTGGAATAAATACAGAGTACCCTGGGTGCAAAAAGAAGACAGGCTTGGCTATGGAAAGCCCTTCTCCTTCTCTGCTAAATTCCTGCCCATCCTCAGACTCCTGCCTGTGTTTTGTATAGAGGCAGGGTAAATTAATGGGTAGTTGCTTGGCCTCTGAAGCCTGCCAACAGGGTTTTAATCCTGGTTCTGTCACTTACTAGCTATGTGACTTTGGCCAGAAATTCTTTGTACCTCAGTTTCTTCATCTGTAAAATGGGTATGATGTCTGTATCAATGTCATAGGGTTATTGTGAGGATTAAAGGAGATAATATGCATAATATCCTTTAGAACAATCTTTTCATGTGTAAAATATTTAATAATTATTAGCTACTATTATTCTCAGTTTTTACTCCTTTTTTCACCATCTATATCATATTGACAAATTTTAACCCCTAATTATCTGTTAGTTTGTTGCTTGCCCCAGCTTATGTATTGTCATGTTATTTCTCTCAAGAATGATTTTATTTTTCTTTGAGACAAAATACGTTTTATATCTATATATCATCTATATATCTATATATCTATATATATATATCTATACTTTTTGGGTACTTACAGTACTGGATATGTATTATGGTGATCAGCCATCCTAATTTTCCCAGGATTGAGATTTCTGGGACACAGAAATTTCTATGCTAAAACCAGGAAAGTCCTGGGCAAACTGGGACAAATTGATCACCTTACATGTAGTAGACACTTCAGTTTGGCTTTTTACTTATTTCTTATTGGACCCAAACCTAATTTGCAAGCAAGCTCACTTTGGCTTTGCCACAAAATTTTATTTATTGCCTACAGAATATAAATTTACAGTCTCTGGGGTTGGGGGAATCTTGAGATTCTCTAGAATTTAAGGTGGACAATTTGAGGGATTCCTAGAATATCTTTCTCCCATCAGCTGTGGGCGTATATGCTAGAAATTGTAGGCAGTCCCGTAAGAGCTTTCTTTAACCTGACCCACAGCCCTAGAGGTCTCCTCTCGCCTGTCATTCCCCATGTCTCCCTGCATTTCTGTCATGAGTGGATGACTTCCTTCATCTGCTTTCCAGAATTGACATATCTTGCTTTAACCCAGTGGCAAAACTCATTTCCTCATATAAAGCTGCTGTTTTTACATGAGTTTTTAAGTTGGGGTGAAATGATTTTTCTTTTTCAATCCTGTCTTTCAAGCATTGGGACAATGCAGATGACTTTTTCAACTCAATTTCACCAGCATTGGAACGATGTTTGCCTTGGGAAGTTGCTTTTCAAGCAGCATTCCTTATGGATCCCCTGGGGCCTCTCTCCAAATTCCTAGAAGCCAAGACAAGTGTTTGCCTGCCCATCTTCCCCAGGTCCTATGCCAGTACAATCAAGAGGCTGGCTCCACAGCCTCTGAAAGTTTCAACCCTAGAGTCTTAGTTTCCTAGGGCTGTTGTAACAAAGTACCATGAGACTGTGACTTAGATAACAGCAATTTGTTTTCTCACAGTTCTGGAAGCTAGACATTTGAGATCAAAGTGTCAGTAGAATTAGTTCTTTCTTAGGAATATGAGGGAGAAAACTGCTCTGTGCCTTTTTCCAACTTCTGGTAGTTTTCTGGCAGTCTTTAGCATTCTTAGCCTTGTAGATGCATCTCCCAATCTCTTCATTCAACTTCATGTGGCATTCTCCCTGTGTGAAAGTCTGTCTCTTCACATGGCATTTTGTTTTTTAACATAAGGACACCAGTCATATTGGATTAGGGATCTATCCTACTGTACTATGACTTGAACTTAATGTAACTAATTACATCTACGATTATCCTGTTTCCAGGGAAGGTCACATTCTGAGATATTGGGTGGAGTGCACAAGTCAGTCCATAACACCCAAGTCTTCAAGTGAGTCTAAAACACTCCTTACAGACAAGCAGACAAAGCACCAGGCAGTCATTGCTCATGAGTCCATTTCAATTCTCCACTCACTTTGTGTTTGATATTGACTGCTCGACTTGTTCGCCACTCTAGAGTTCTGTGCCAACTCTAGGAATACTAAGTAATAGAGTACACCTGATTCACCAGCTCTAAGTCAGGACATATCAGAAGACTTTCAAAATGAGAAGCCTGCTGAGGAAAAGCTGTATCTGTGGCATATAACGTAGTAACTATTCCAAAGGCAGTGGCTCCCATCCTGATGAATAATAATTACAACTTAGTTGCCTTTTAAAATGCTTTGGAGAATACCATGGTGTGTACAGATAGGGGGTTGGATGATTATGTGTGCGTATGTGTGCATGCAGTAGCTTATGATGAAAAAAATCACCAGATTCCTCCCTAACCTTCCTGCAAACATTCCCTGGGCCCACTGAGAGTAGACGGCATCTCATCCCTCTGGCTGTGGCCGCTGCCTTCTGTCAGCTCCCTAGAGTTGCTGATCCCTTCCCCTCCAAAGAAATTGCTCTGTTCCAAAAAGATAAACACCAGTAGTTACAGGGAACTTGAGGAAATAAGCAAAGCGAGTCTCCCAGTTACTGTTTTTCTGGTGTTCTCACATAGAAATACAGACCGTCTTTGTGGGAGTGCTATTTCTGATCCTGGCACTTACAGCCCGAGATGTGAGGGCAGTGATGCATTTTCTTGAGAGTAGGGGATAGGGAGCATCGGGGGTATGGAGGTTCTCCAAGTTCTCCCCACTTCTTTCTAGGGACACTGCACCTCTGAGAAATTCCAGGGGTGGATGAGGCACCTAGCTGGTGCCTGCCTGTGCAGAGCAGTCTGACAGGCTGCTAGCTTGCTGAGAAGGCGGTGTGCCAGCTCCGCGCACCGCGCCTCAGTACCAGATCAGGGAGCTGCCGGCTCAGCGCCCACGCCCTCCGCTTCAGCTCGGGGGAGCCCCGGGGTGGGCTGCTGGAAGGCGCAACTGCAACTTGACTTTGTCTCACTGTTCTTGCTGGCAGAATACGTACACCAATGCGGACAAGCTCCTAGAAGCAGCGGAGCAGTTGGCTCAGACTGGGGAATGTGACCCCGAGGAGATCTACAAGGCAGCTCGACACCTGGAGGTGCGCATCCAAGACTTCGTGCGAAGGGTGGAGCAGCGGAAGCTTCTCCTGGACATGTCTGTCTCCTTCCACACACACACCAAAGAGGTAAGGGGAGCTAGTGGAGAGAGGGCATTCGGTCCTGCCAGGTTCGGGTCGGCTTCCTAGTAAAATGACCCTGAAGGTCTGACCAGGGTCCTGGGTAGTCTTGGGGTTACTAACCTCTTAACTTTGGTAATATTAACAATTTGTTCCTAATAACCTGCATTTAGGTCTCTATCAGAATGGGGCAAAATTTCCTCCCATAATATCTAGTGAGGAAAGGGGATCATGGAGACAGGTGGTTTTGGGGCATCTGCGAGAGCATGCAATCTGCAGCTGGAGAAATGTGGGAATCCCTGATATAGCAATGTTCACTGCAAGAAGAAATGTAAGAGGATCACAGACTCTCTTCCCACTCTACACCCAATTTCTCTTGGTTGCTGTTACCTTTCAGCAATGAGAGTCCCACAGAACTTTGATCAGATATCTTTGCTACCAGCAAGGAACATGTAGAGTTTACAGATGCATTTTTTATGTTTTTATTTTTTTTTTTAACAGGGGATTTAATCTTCTCTGTGGCGGGGTGATATTAAAGTTGGTCCTCACTGTGCCTGAATGTGGAGTAACAGGCATTGAAAGAAGGGGGACTGAGATGCCCTCCACCAGGGAAGCTGGCTGGGCTTGAAGCCCAACCTGAATAATTTACCAAGTGGAGAAAGAAGAAGGAAGGATAGCTTATGTTAAGCTGCTGCAAGGGCAGAGGGGCCTCATAGAGAAGAGGATGGTAGCAAACCTATGATTGCTTTTCATTTCTGATTAACATGGGATATGCTGAAATTGAGTAAGTGGCCAGCAAGGAGGCATATTTAGCATCATCTATAATAACACCCTTGGCAGATGAACTCATTAGGTGTATGCATGATTGTATCCCCCTTCCCCCAAGGAATTTACTTTAATAGGGTATTAATTAAAGCTTGATTGCTGCTCAGGAAAAAAAAATAGCCCTACTTAATTAAGTTGAATTTTAATATTGGGAATGCCTTAAGAATCTTAGCTGTTACTGCTTCACAGCCCTTTCTGACACCGAGGGAATGAGTGTGAACCATTGCAACGCCTATCAGAGAAAAACATGAAAAGATAGTGTTCTCTAAACTGACATTCCCTGGGCAGCTGAAGGGCTGGCAAGCTCCCTGAAGCTGGCTTTGCTTCCTCTCTGCGGGACCTGCAGCCACTCTCTGATGAGTGTCTATAATGCATGAGGATTAGCATTAATCCAGGGTTTCCTGCCTGGTTGTCTGCTTGCTTGTGGCTTACTCAATTCTTAATGAAAGTCTCAGAAACCAAAGTCATGTGTATTCCCTTTTAATTATGAGCCTGTGGGTGACAGAATGGAGTATGAATGAACAGGAGTCATGTTCCTCATGAAGGCTGTGGGGGTGCTGGCTGCATGGAGAGATGGTGGATCAGGTCAGTTTCCATGGAACTGCTACTCCCAAAAGAGTGACCATGACTTCCAGGAATTCCTCTAGCTACATCTCCCACCTTGTATACACAGAGGTAGAAGGCTGGGATTCTAGACTAGATTCTGCTGCTAAATAACCATGTGAGCTTGTACAAATCACTATGTCCCTGGCCTTGGGTTTCCTTATCTACAAAATTATACAGTTGGACTTGGTGGCCCTAAGGCCCCTTATGGTTCTAATATGAATACAAGATTCCATTCTTCTCTTCTTCTTTGTGTCGATAATAAATTATAATATTAATTAAGCTGAAGTAGTATAGGTGATATACCTAGCCTAAGATTTGGCTTATCGTAAGCACTCAAAATATATTACATGAGTTTTTTAATTGGATACCTACTGCTTGCCAGACACACATATCATCTCACGTGACCTTCATGATAATCTTATGGTATAGATTTTATTAAACACGTTTTAAAATGGGGAGACTAAGCCTCAAAAAAACAACTTGTCTAAGGTTACAGACTCTCTCAGTAGTACAGCAGAGATTTTACTTGTCTTCCTATTACCTATGCTCTCCTTTTTATCCTTTACTATGTCCTCTTTTCTGTTCCTCCTTCTTTCATTTTTCTTTTTTACATTTATAAACCCCAAATCAGGGGCTTAATGAGGAGGACAGATCTTGGCTGAGAAATATACAGTGTTGCCAGGATTGGGGGTGTGGGAGACAGAAATAGTCAGGGATGAAGTTATTGACTATTGTTTTCCCGGGTATCTCTCAAATCCTGCTAAGCTTGGTCCTGTTTGAACCTGAGGCTTGTTTTCTCACTGAAACTCAGCTAGAAAGTCATATTCATGTGAAATACTACTAGAAGGAGTGGTGTGATATAGGGGGCAGGTGAAGAAAGAGAGGGAACTGAAATCTATTTAGCACAAACTATGTGCTAGGGGATCTAGCTGGCTAGTTGGTAGCCATGATAATTGTCATTTTTTAAAATTCTAGTTTTAGAAATGGGAAAACCAAGGTTCAGAAAAATTAATAATTTGCCCATGGTTTTATAGCTAGTTTGTAGTAAGTATAGAAATTGACCCCAGGTCTTTCTGACTCTAAAGGTCGTGTTTTTCTCTCCTTTGCCACAAAGACTTTTATGTAAAGGCTAGTAAACAGAGACTTGAATGATTTTTTATTTTTCATCAGAGAATTCATTCAAACAGGAGGCTGTCAGGAAATTGCATAGTCTCTTTCTCCTCAGTCCCAAAATAAGAGAGAAATGTGGAGTAGCTCTGCCTGGATACAAAGGGGTTTATGGTTGTGAGGCTCATTCTGTTCAACACATCTACAACTCTTAGATCAGACAGATTTTACTTTTTTTCAGGATGGACAGAAAAGCAACATTTTGAGTGGCTGCCACAGAGGAGCTGTTCACAGGGGACATGCAGTGGGACTTTGTATCTGCATGTTCCCTCTTGTTCACCTTCCCATCCAAAGCAGCCTGTATGAGGCCCCCTTTAAGTGATTTGCAAGGCAGGGTAGAAACTAAGGTGTGTGTGTATACATGCATATATATGTATATGTACATGTATATGTGTACACATGTACATATGCACACGTGTGTGTACATACACATGCAAATGTTCCCACACACTAAGTACACCAAGATCTTGGACACCAGGTAGGTCTGATTTCCAGATGCTTTGTCCCTTTGGGAGAATTACTTTTAATCTCTGTTACTTTGTAATAATTAAGAGGATGACTATTAAAAAAATAAAGTAGTACAATACTAACACTCATTTTTCTGCAAATTTTTCTTAGTGTTTATTTAAAGTAGGCTTAATAAGGAACTTAAAGACTCAACTCAGGCATCATTTTTTTTTTCTTGAAATTCTTCCCTGGTGTGTCCAACTTTCACCCAGACAAAAGCAGAGCACTGTACATACCCCTATCAGTGGTGCTGTTGTCACATTGAGCTGTGATTCTCTCCTTCACTAAATTGGGAGTGCTAAATGTGTACTACACAGGTGGCATTAGATGTGTAGATAGAGATACTACTGTGTCTGATACACAGAGATGCTGAATCAATATTTTGATGCTTCTTTTCCTATGAAAAGTAAAAGAAAAAGAAGAAGAAAAAAGAGGGAAGAGCCCTCTTTTTTTTTCAATCACATTTTAATCTTCTCCAGTTCTTTGACTTGAGCTCTCCATATATTGTAAATAAAGGGGGCTGGGTGGGAAATCTAACTTGCCGATGGGAGCTTTCCTTTAGGACCTATAAATAGCAGGCAGAAATGAATTATTAGGGAGGCAGAAATGAGCATCCTTGAATGGTCTCATGAAAGAACTCCTGTGGTTTGATTTTTCTATACTTTCTTTGATACCTCTCAGGACTCATCATCTCTCAAACATCACTAAGTGTGGGTCCTACTTGATCCTGAGTCGTTTAACTCTTGACTCCTTCCTCTCAACTCTGTAGCCAAACTTCTGGCTTTTTATTCAAGACAGGATTAGTAATTTGTAGGGAAATCTGAGTTGCCATGGTTGTTTTTCCCCTTTTACCGTGAATAGAGTGAATAGAAGGAAAATCTGCTCAGCTTTGCAAAAGTGGCCTTGGATATTGCTGATAAAATATTGTTATAGATCATTTCTGCCTCGTTATGGCTATCTTCCTCCTCCTTTCTTTCCTTTCTCCATTTCTTCCTTCCTATAATAATTTGCAGAGTTTTTGTCTTGGTGCCAGTTGGTAACAGAATGTCATCATAGTCCATAATTTTCATAGAATGAAAGCCCCTTTTGTAGATTTCCAGGTGGGAACTGAATATCCACCTTCATAAATGATTTAACCCAGACTTCCTGTGACTCTCCCGGCTAAAGTTCATAATTTTACTTTTGCCAACTTTCCGCATCAAAAGATTTATTCTAATTAAGATCAGAGAGGAAACAGGAGGAAGATATAAAAAGATAACCTCCAGGCTCATTTCTTCTGCAAATTCAAGTCTGCTTAATCTTATTGGCTTTGTGAATTCTTTATTTATTTTAGGAGCCTAGAGGGTTAAAAATGTCTAACTATGTAATCAGAATGTTAATCATCATCTTGAATAATTAGAGACCATCTAAATGTTTCACATTGGGTGATTTCATTAACATCATAGTGCATTTATATAGTAAAATATCACACAGTCATTCTAAATCACATTGCCAAAGATCATTAATGACATGGGGAAGAGCTTATTGTATAACATATAAAAACTGTGTATCCGGTATGACCACAATTTCAATAAGACATATAGAATAAGGTCCAGAAGGAAATATAACAAGAATTTAAGAATGTTATGAAAAGCCCCTTTTGTAGATTTAATCTTTTTGGCATTTTTTTTCTGTTTTTCAAGTTTTTTTCAATGATATTTTAAATTTATAATCAGAGACAATCCAATAAATGTTATTTTTCAAAAGCAAAACTTTTCATTCCTACTTATAGAGAATAATTACTCATGAAAGGCGACAAACATGTACTTGGGACTTTCTTATACATCTAGAGCCTCCACTATGAGTACAAATTGTGCTAAATTTTCAAATACCTTCTTTTTGCCAAGAGGGCAGCCAGCTCTGTTTTCTGGTCTAGAGAGCTAGGGTAATTGTAGGGAGAAGCACTGACCCAAGTCCTCATTCTCTTTGTCCAGGAACATGGCATTTGTAGCACCTGCCCTGCAGAAATAGTCATCACAGAATTCTCTTTCCTTGCTGTGTTTCCAAGGAAATGCCACAGTCACTGGGCTTGCAAAATATCCATTCTGTATATTTTTGTAGTATGAATATAAGTCAAGTTAACTAAGAAGTGTGGCCAAAGCATCCAACCTCTGCTCTTTATTAGACAGCTTAATTAAATACCCACTTCTTTGTTTCACCTTGTGGAATCATTCTGCCACACCATTTCCTACTCAAATAGGTACAAACACACCACAGACACTCCCATATACACATGTTCCTCTACCCACCCACCTTGGAACCAAAACTCAATTGGTTTTTAAGAGGGATGATGGCCTTAAGAACAAAATAGCCTCATCCGCTGTTTCACTTGCTACACTGTTGTACTGTTTATTTAAGAAACAAGCTGGTGGTTGATGCCAAGGAAAAATTATCTTTTCAAAATGAGGGAGGAAGAGATTCACCCTGTGGAAATGGTGTGCCTTCTAACATCCTTAAAGATTGTTGATACCATTGTTGTTAATCAATTGTGTCAGGACAATGGCTGCCCAAGCTGTGCAAATGGAACAGCCAATCAGCAGGAGAAAGTGATGAAATAAAATGACCTCTTCCCTTAACCACTGGTTTGTAAGCCTCATTATTTTTCCTACAAACCTCCTAGCTCTTCCTCTTTTGTCTCCTTCCTTTCTGTGTTTTCAGTTGTCCCTTTCTCAGGCTGCCCCACTATGCAAGTAGGAGAGGATCTGTGGGCTGGCCCTTCCTGAATTCACTGGTTCACTATTAGAGCTAATCTTATGTAGAGCATGAAAAGGCTCCTTTAACTCTACTCCTATCAAGGTTCTAGAAATTCTCAAATTGGACCCGTTCTTTTGGATGTAGGTATTTTTGGCCACTACCACGTGTTTTCTGAAAGAAAGAACGCATAAAACCATCTACATGCATATGTTAGTATGGAGCAAGCAACCATTGCCAAGAAGAGAACAGTACCCTGAAAGAATGGGTCGTAGTACACGTACGTTTTGATCAAGAAGAAAGGGTCTGGAAATGGATGAAACATGGGATTTTTTTTTTCTGAGGAGGAGGTGGGTTGATGGAGAAGGTATAGTGCTATCATGTTCAGCCTTAGTTAAGCAGAAGGTAAAGAGGATTACCCAAAGGAGAGAAACCAAGACGGAAGACAGTGGGGGAAAAAATACATGTGGTTGTTGCTGCCAAGCCATGATTTTACTTAATTAGTTCCAGCAAATATTGGCTTATAGTAGCTTGACAGAAAAGATCATTCTGGCTGAGTCTCACTGACTGCTTAATAATCAGTAATGTAGTAGCAGAAGTGTCCCTCTAATTTGGACTCTTTTCAAAGCATATTCTTCAGGGCTAAATCAGAGGGACATACACAGAGGAAACCGATAGGACATTGAGAGCTAGAAAAATTACAGCCCAAGAAATGAGATATTGACCTTTACTCACAGTTTAGCCCACCAACTTTTATTTCTATCTACCTTATGGTGCTAAGTCTCAGAGGTGCTTATTCAAAATTATGAGTTTGCAATGTAAGTTTGCTGCCACGAGGCAGTGACTGTGTACTCCGTATCCACAATTTCACCTCTCTCTCTTCACATCTGTTTTTGTTTTAGCACGGTTTCTAGGCTTTTCTCAATTATCCTGAGACAAAGTGGCAAAAAGCAGAAAAGAGAGGTCCAGCGCAACTTAGTAGCTTGAAGAACCGAATTCGATGTTGATCTTACACAAACTCCAAAATGAAGGAGTACTTTAAACTTTCCCTCTGCCCTCTAGTGGGAACTAGAGATCACTTGCGGCAAATATATATATATATTTTTAGAGAAGGTGGGGGGTTCGCCATCTTGGCCAGGCTAGGTTTGAACTCCTGACCTTGTGATCCATTCACCTCGGCCTCCCAAAGTGCTGGGATTACAGCAAAAATTTTTTTTGAGACAGAGTCTTGCTCTGTCACCCAGGTGGAGTGCAGTGGCACAATCACAGCTCACTGTAGTCTTGACCTCCTGGGAACAAGCAATCCTCCTGCCTCAGCCTCCTAAGGAGCTGGGGCTACAGGCATGTGCCAACATGCCCATCTAATTTTTGTGTGTGTGTTTTTTTTAATGTCTATAGAGACTGAATCTTACCATATTGTCTAGGCTAAAAATAACTTTTAAATGTAATAATATGCAGCACTGATACAGCATTGACTATATGTCAGGAACTGTTGATAAATAAGGTAAATAAGTTATTTGTATACACACACACACATAAACTTATTTGTAATCTTTATCACAACTCTCTGGGAGGCAAGCACTGTTATTATCTCCATTTTACTGATAAGGAAAGCCAAGGTGCAGAGAGAATAAGGAACTTACCCAATATTATATAGCTAATATGTTGTAGAACTAGGATTTGAAATTTTTTTTTTTTTTTTTGGAAGCAGAGTCTTGCTCTGTCCCCCATGCTGGAGTGCAGTGGTGCGATCTTGGCTTACTATAACATCTGCCTCCTGGGCTCAAGCAATTCTCCTGCCTCAGCTTCTTCAGTAGCTGGGATTATAGGCACCTGCCACCACCCCTGGCTAATTTTTGTATTTTTAGTAGAGACAGGGTTTTGCCATGTTGACCAGGCTCGTCTCAAACTCCTGACCTCAGGTGATCTGCCCGCCTTGGCCTCCCAAAGTGCTGGGATTACAGGCATGAGCCACTGTGCCCGGCCCCTGAAACTCTTAAAGACTATGCTACACTGGCTCTCTGTACAATAACTTTTCAGAGAATCCATCACCTCTTCCTGAAAAACTTAAGTACACTTAGAAAATGTGTTTTCTTTCTAGACAAAACTACTGCCAGAAAATATGAAGTGACATTAAGCTATCATTATCAATATCCTATACTTCCTGGTTTATGCTGATTTGAAATTAGTATATTCATGCTTACAGCAACATGTATCCCAGCTTATATGGTCTGGAAAACTTGTTTGGTGTTTTATTTGGAAAGGAAATAAACTGAACTAATTACAACCAGATTTGTAAGCTGATAAATGTTAGGGATGTTGAATAATAATTTGCATTCCCTATAGCAATTAGTACAATGCTATAGGCTTATTAATACTGCAATAAGTTTATTTAAAGCATTAATAGTAAGGAGCTAGTTCAGCCCTCACAGTCTTCAAAGTGAGCAGGGCAAATCTTATTCTTCCCATTTTGTAGATTGGGAAACTGAGGCTCAGGCAGTCTTACCTGTACAAAAAAGACATTATTTATTTATGGCCTCCAAAGCTTATTAATCTTCCTGTTAACCTCTTCTGCCACATCTAGGGCTTCTCTATCTAAGGAACAAAGAATAACTTGTCCAAAAACTTGAAGGCTATTTTTGTCTCTATTTATTTTTTTTAATCTTCCCTTATTGAAAAGGCCATACTATAATTTACCATGCTAAGAACTAACTCCATGAAATAATGTTCTTCAGGTAGACATTTATCTATACTTTTAACAGGGAAGACTTTAAGATGTTAGAACCAGATGGAAACTAATCATTTTATTTCATGCTTTCCCCAACCTACTTTACACATGACGTCATGGAGATCAAAGGGTATAGTGATTTGTGCAAAGGCACCACAAGTAATGGGAGGAACAGAAGCCAAAATCTGCATCCTGTGACTCCGTCTATCAGTTTTCCCTCTTTACTGGCTTTTTTCCTGGTAGAGTCCTGAACTTATCTTTCCTGCTAGTCAGGTGAAGAGTCGTGGTTTCAAAGCAGGCATCAGACTTATCTTCCCTGCTCTCATTTCTGAAAATTCTCAATAAAAGTAGTCAAAAGTGAGCTCTCTGGCAGGCCACTGGAGACCTGTATTCAGTATGATGAGGAAAAGCTATCAATAAATGATTTTTTAGTAATTCGGTTTTAACTCCTCATCATTTCCAGTGCTTATTTTGTTCAAAACATTATACTTAGCTCTTTTAAAGTTGTCTGGCCGTAATACCTAGTTTCATTTTATCATCTTGAATATCATGGGAAAATGTCTCGTATATTTACTGAAATTAAGATAAGCCACATCTTTAGCATTCAACTTTCTAACCAATCTAGCAATTTTAAAAGGAACAAAATAGTATGGTGTATGTACAGATTATGCTCAATTAATGTGCATTTAGTTCTTATTGAGCACTACATTCTTTGTGTATTTGCAATATCATGATGCATTTCTAAGAATCAATGTGCACAGAGCACGTGCTCCTTTTCCTCCTATCTGAAAGATGAAATAATATTCGTTCATTCTAGTCTCCTGTTCTTCCTAGTGTCTCAAAAATAACTGATCTCCTTGCTCTAAGACCACACCTGTAGGTTTCCCTGAACCACAGGGAAGTTAAGCCAGGGGTGATTCCTGTCATTATGGAAGGCCAACACCAATGGAGTAAACTTAGCAAAGTCTGGTAATGAATATAAATGTAAAAATGCAAACTGACCCATAGGTGTGCTCATGAGAATAGCACTGACTGGTTGAGAGTAAGTTGGGTGATTCCAGTCTAGCTTCCTTGCCCTCACCCCAGCCCTGGCCTCTCCATCTGCCCTGAGTGGAGTCTTTGCTCTCTCTCCACAGTTGTGGACATGGATGGAAGATCTTCAGAAGGAGATGTTGGAGGATGTATGTGCAGACTCTGTGGATGCAGTCCAGGAACTGATCAAGCAGTTCCAGCAGCAGCAGACTGCCACTCTAGATGCCACGCTCAATGTCATCAAGGAAGGCGAAGACCTTATCCAGCAGCTCAGGTCAGCGCCTCCCTCCCTGGGGGAGCCCAGCGAGGCCAGGTCAGCATGGGCAGAGTTTTCCAGTGTGAAATGCCTCGGGCTAGACATGAGATAAGTCCTGTCCCAGTCTTGACTCTGCAAAATCTTGCTTTGTGGTCTTGTGTGAGCTTCAGTTTCTTTATCTGTAATATGTAAAAATGCCTGCACCATACCTAACTTGAGTCTAGAATGAAATACTAAATGGAAAGGCTTTAATGTTTCAAAGCATTATTTATCATTCAGGATGTTATTCAGCAATCAGTAAGTGACATAAATACAACAAAAATTAACAAAAGACAAAAAAATTAACAGAGTAAAAAATCATTAAGAATTAGGGCATATTTGCTCATGCAGAGAAACAGACATTATGGACTATAATGCTGACATTGGGTCTTAGGCTAAACTCTGACCTCCACTGCCCCAGTCAGCAAAATTGGAACATTTTGCTGATGTTTGACTTTGGACCCATGAAGATGTAGAAAAAGTATGGTGTTGTCCTACCAATTCCCTGTTACCCAATTATGACCTTTCACCATTCCTTGCTGCCCAGAAAATAAAACTCCTTCTGCATCAACCTAAACAAACATAACTAAGGAGACAAATCCTGTCTAAAAACCTTACGTTTAGAATTACCCAGGTCATTGCCTCCTTTCCATTGGCATCAATATCTAGTTTTCTGTCCCTGTCAAGCTCCTTAGATAAAGTGTCATGAGGCCTTAAGCAAGCCCCCAGCAACCAACCCCATGCCCAGGTGCTGTATAAATAGGATTTGATGGTGCTAATGATGCCTGTCCACAGGGACTTGTTCCTATCCCAAAATCACTGAGTGCTGGGACCTCTGCCAGCTCTGGACAGAAATAATCTCATCAGCAAGTCCCAGGTCAGCCCTACGGCCCAAGGGAATTACTTCAACTGGAGAGGGCTTTTTTTCCCCCAATACCAGTTGTCTAATTAAATAAACAATGAGAAATTACCTTTAGAAGGCCCTGGCATGTTTTTCTGTTGGAAATTAATAATTTCTATTCCAAACATGCACATGAGATGCTCCAAATCCTCCTATTGCATACTAACAAGACGGCCTCTTTTCTTTCTTCCCCTAATTCATCTTCATGAATATATAATACATGACAGCTTTGTCTGCCTCCCTAGGAAACTCCACTGTCATTTGCTTCTGAAGAAAATTCCAAATAGTGGACAGTCATTTAACCTCTCTGGGCCTCAGCTGCTTCGTCTGTGTCATTAAGGGGCTCACTCCAGGATCTCTGGCGGCTCTAGAATTCTGTGATGGCTTTGTGTCATCTATTCAAATACTTTTTACAGGCTTGGCTGGCTTCATTTTCTGTGGGGCTAGGCCTATGGAGATACCACTTATCCTTAACAACTGTAAACCTGCACAGTGCCTAAGGGCATAAGGCTACTTGACAATAGCAAACGCAACAATGTGGGTGATGCCTGTTCTGTAAGATTAAATTCCATGGGTTTCAGACAGTATCACAGGCATGTAACCAAGAGCCACTGGTGACCATTCATTGTGCCACTAATCTGACTCTAGCCTAGGCCTCCCACCGACATCAAGGCAAGTCAAAGAGAAAAAGAAGTAAATGGTGCTTACTGGGCACTGGCAAGATGCCTCACAGACAGCAGAAACATCTTCCCTAGGTCTTCCTGATTTTTCTGACACTCATCACTAGAGCACCTAAGGGAGCTTTTGCATCATCTCTGTGATTCCTAGTGAGTGTGACACTGACATAGTGCCTCATAAAATGGTCAGAAATCATTCTTTTCCTTCTGGAAGATGTGTGATTAAGAAAGACTGAGAGGAGGAGTCCAAGAGAATAATCATATCCTCCCAGAAGCAAAGCCCTCAACAAATACGTAACAGATAGCATTGAGTACATCTCTTATGTTCTTTTCATGCCTGGGAATTTCCATGCAGTTGTAGGAGGAGAAACTGTGCCTGTATCATGACCAAAGAGGATAGGGTGAGGAGGCAGGAACTGGGAGCCCTCTGAATGATAGGGGGAAGGGCGCTTGTCAAATTAGCCTTATGCCATCTTCAGAAACAGAATGAGCTCAGATACCATTGCTTCTGAGACAAACACAGGCTAAAAGAACATGGCTTTCAGAAAGCCTGCTGATGAGATGATTGGAAATAAATTATTTTCCCCTTGTCTTCTGACTCCTTAAATTGTATGGGAAGCTAACATGTCACAAGATAATGAATGTGCCAGCTTATTTCAAGTTTTAGGGCTCTAGCTTACTCAAGGCCCTGTGGAATGTAAACTTCTTGGCCTCCAATGTTTTCCCATTATAGTTACCACCACCTCGTTTTGCTAACCAAATCAATCTGTTTATCTCTTGGTTCCCCTCTACAAGGCATCACCTCTCTCTACTACTTTTGTATAGACTCTCTCTGCTCAGAGGAGGTCACATCCCCTCTTATTACTTGACTGTGTTCATCCATTTCTTCAAACCCCGAAATCAAAACTCTTTGCAACCTTTATTGTTTGTCCCAGCTTCTTATGAGCTAGCGTTTACTCTCCTGATCAGCAATTGACACTGCACTTGTGTCCTTTCAGGATTAATAATTGTCCATACAACATGTTACTGCTCTTAGTTCATGTGCACTCTTATTTAAAAGCAAACTGTGAAATGAGCAGGCAGAAATTGTTAAGTCCACTACTATTAAGTCCACTTGATAGATAAGGCAGCTGAGGCTCAGAGAGGTGATTTCCCTGGGCCACCAGCCAAATGTATCAGAGCAGAGACCTAATTCAGGTTTGCAGGCTCCATCTCCTGTGCTTTCCTAAGTACAGCCTGAGCCTGTTTAGTAGAATAACGCCAGCCCGTAACTTTAGCATAGCTTTATAAAGCGCATGCTTAAAATTTTGACAACCATGACATCATCTGTTTTAACAAAGAGTCTGTGAAGTAAAACTAGGAAGATTTGTTTAAAATACGCCTTTAATACGTCTGTATGTATTTTGATAGATGTATATGTGTGTGTATTGAAACTATACGTATTAGACTACATATATACGTGGAACCATTCCATTTCTCTGATATTTTATGTGTTGTGGAGTTTTTTCTCATACATTATTTCATCTTATTTCTTTCACAATTCTGCTTGAGGAGAACAACTAGTCTTGGAAATAGACTTGTGAACCCAAAAAAGGATGCATGTATCTTTGATTCATCCATTAAGCAGATAGCATCAGGCTCATAGTAGGAGTCTGATAAATGTCTGTTAATTGAATGACTCAACTGATTCACATCCACCTTCCTCAGATGAGGAAGGTCCCCCTTCTTCTCTGTCACTTTTAATATGGCAAGGCCTCTCCCTCTCTTTTTTTTTCCCACTCTGCCACAGGGACTCGGCTGTGTCCAACAACAAAACACCCCACACCAGCTCCATCAGCCACATCGAGTCGGTCCTGCAGCAGCTTGATGATGCCCAGGTGCAGATGGAGGAGCTGTTCCATGAGCGGAAGATCAAGCTGGACATCTTCCTGCAACTGCGCATCTTTGAGCAGTACACCATCGAGGTAGTGGGGGGCCAGAGGGGAGGTGGAGAGGGGACAAGAAGTGCTTCCTGGCCAAGGGCACTGCCCCAGAGACAGAGCAGTAGCCTAAGGAAATTAGAGCATCCAGCATGCATTTTTAGAATGCAAGGAATTCCCAGTCCACCATGACATATTCCCTCCAGTCCCTCTCATCCCCTAGTGCCAGGCAGAGCCCCTCTGTTTTACTTACTGTCTGTAGATTACTTCATTGAGAAATGTTTGTTTGTTTTGTTTTGTTTTTGAGATGGAGTTTCACTCTTGTTGCCCAGGCTGGAGTATAGTGGTACAGTCTCAGCTCACTGCAACCTCCACCTCTCAGGTTCAAGCGATTCTTCTGCCTTAGCCTCTTGAATAGCTGGGATTACAGGCATGTGCCACCACACCCTGCTAATGTATTTTTAGTAGAGATGGGGTTTCACCATGTTGGGCAGGCTGGTCTTGAACTCCTGACCTCAAGTGATCCGCCTGCCTCAGTCTTCCAAAGTGCTGGGATTACAGGCATGAGCCACCGTGCCCAGCCGAGAAGTTTTTTATTGCTATCCATTAGACTCTTATTTGGTATTATGGTTCCTGAAATACTATGAGCTGGTAGTTTGATGATTGGAGTAGAGTTATTGAATTTCACAGCTTTATGAATGGGTAGATATTAAAATTACGTGGCCTCTCCTTAGAGCTGATAATATATATCACACATTAGATTCAATCACACAGCAGTTAAGAAGCCAGCTGTCACAGGAAGGGGAACCTGCATCTGCAATTTGATTTCTACCCATTAAGAAAGTAAGCCTGTGCTATGACCATTTGTTGCTTCATCTTATAAACTCTTCAGTTTATTTTTGGAAGGTTGGAATCACATATTCTGGTATATTTATGTCCCCTTTATCATACCAATTAGTAATGTAGCCAGGTCCATATGATTTCTGTGGTATAAGGAATACCTAACATAAGGCACTTTTTCCTTTTCAGAGATGGCAGAAGGTTAAATTAAAGGCATGTCTTCTCTTTGCTCCTGGCTGGTATGGTAGGAGGGAAAGCCAACTTTCCACCCACCATTTCTTAACTTTGTTTTCCATTCCAGCCATCTCTCTGGAGTTAGGGTTTCTGGGTTTCTGGAGAGTGATCTTCCCAATAATATCTGTGGAAACTTCAATGGAACAGCTTTGGAAGGAAAATTATTTTTTTAAATAGATTGAAAGCTCCAATATCCCATCCTAATCCAACTCAGTACCAGACTCTCTTGGGAACAGCTCCCCTTTGCTTTAATCCCGGATCCAAAAATGTTCATATAGAGAATCTGAAATGTAAAAGAAAAGCAATTGTAAAGGTATTCACCTTTCTATCCCTTACTCTCTTACGAGCACATCTCTACCCCTGCCTCCTTGGGAGTTCTTGTAATTTCTTGCTTAAAGACTTCATGTTCTACAAGGTGCTTTCTGGACAGGTCCTGGAGCAAAGGAGAAGATAAGCCTTTAAATCTAGATCTTAACTATGCTTCCAACTGATTTTATAACCTAGGTGAATTTATTTATACTTTTTATTTATTTTGAATCTACTCTCAGGATTTCAGGTGGCAAGTAGTATCAAAACGTGTTTTGAAAAACAGTCAAAATGCCAGTGGAAAAATAAAGATATTAACATGTACTGAAGAGTGTATATAGTGAACATTGTAAAGATGGGGCAACAAGGTAATAAAAAAAAAAAAGAAAGGATATGTGGGTCATTATTCTTTAGTAATTTAGATTGAGATGTACAGAAATAAATACAGTTTAAGTTGATTAAAGTAGCCCAGGGCACTCCTGCAGTCATTCCTCAGCTCTATTTTGCCCTCTGGAAGTGAATATGTCTATGGAGGAAATCATGTTAGCAGGTGTGAGGGTTTTGCAATTGTACTTCTTATTTACTCTTCTGTCATTCCAGGTCTACTTCAAAACATGCTTAAGGGAGAGGAAGTCATCTGAGGGTTTGGATTAAGTTTTACTTGAAAAGTTGACTGTGGCCTGGAAGTCAGGGTTGCTGGTTCAGTGCTGGTTCATCAGCTGGGGGCATCACAAGGGTGTCTTTGCTTGGATTGATTCTAGGCAAGTCCGGTTCCACTCCTAAAAAACAGCCCAAAACATATGGAGAAAATATCCTTTTAAAAATGTTGAAATCAAATACATTAAGACTGGATCTGGCTTAAAGGTTGCAAGAGAGGAACTTGATACTTAAATTAGGGGCCGGGCATGGTGGCTCACGCCTGTAATACCAACACTTTGGGAGATTGAGACCGGCAGATCACTTAAACTCAGGAGCTCAAGACCATCCTGGGCAACATGGTTAAACTCCATCGCTACCAAAAATTACAAAAAATTAGCTGGTGTGGTGGTGAGCACCCGTGGTCCCAGCTACCCGGGAGGCTAAGATGGGAGGATCACTTGAGCCCAGGAGGTGGAGGTTGCAGTGAGCTGTGATCATACTACTGCACTCCAGCCTGGGTGACAGAGTGAGACCCTGTCTCTGAAAAAAAATTAAAAATAAACAAGTAGATTATGGGATTTGCATTCTTCAGCCTTTGTTTGTATAAAAATTCCTCTTCCTACCCCAAGTACTGGATAACAACTGGACAACCTGGTATGCAGGAGAGCAAGAGTGTGAGGGCCTCATAAAATAAGGGAGAGAAAAATCACAATGGCCAGGTGTGGTGGCTCAAGCCTGTAATCTCAGCAGTTTGGGAGGCCGAGGTAGGCGGATCATCTGAGGTTAGGAGTTCGAGACCAGCCTGGCCAACATGGTGAAACCCTGTCTCTACTAAAAGTACAAAAATTAGCTGGGCATGGTGGCCCATGCCTGTAATCCCAGCTATTTGGGAGGCTAAGGCAGGAGAAACACTTGAACCCAGGAGGCAGAGGTTGCAGTGAGCTGAGATTGTGCCACTGTACTCCAGCCTGGGCAGCAGAGAGACTCAGTGGCAAAAAAAAAAAAAAAAAAAAAAAAAAAAAAAAAAAAAAAAAAAAATTATTGATTTTTTTTTGAAGGGGGTGGGGGTGTTACATACAGATTTTTTATGGGTTGGGTTACCGTGGTGTTGG
>CAUYLG010059262.1:0-14368 GCA_963573385.1 Cacajao melanocephalus
AATGCCTTACCAATGAAAGCCCACAAGAGAGCTCAAAACTATTAATTCCTAGATAAACATTTTAATTGACCTTATCCTGCTCAGACAGGCATTTTTCCTTGCTCTAAGCCCCTGGCACGGACCTTCTTTACTCCTGAGGCTGCCAGGAACTCACCGAGGATGCGGAGAGCTCAGAGTCAGGATTCATGAGCAGCACGCTTTGGTCCACAGCCCGGAGGGCGCAGACGGACTGAGGAGCAGCCGTGACTCGCAGGTGGGCCTGTGAGGCTGGGAGACTTTGTGATGGGCGGAAGCTCAAATCCACCTATGAAATTGCAACAAGAGGTCAGAAAAGCAAATTTCCTGGCTTACCCATGCATTCCCTCGCATTTGTTGAGTGTTCCTCACATTCAACATATAACCATTCTGCTTGACTTTGTGGAGGGTTGGCATTACGTCAGTCCTGAAGCTTTTTGTCCTCTACACTTCTCTTTCATTCTCAAGAATCATTTGAGCCATCAGAATTATTTCTAATTATTTTTGTAAATTACTAATCGTGAAATGTCCTTTTTATCTTTGATATGCGGCAAGGTGCTTATTAATTGTGGTGGAATGTGCGTGGGTCTAGGTGCTCTTGCATTTTTCTTTTGGCTCCTTAGTAGTGTTAAAAACTTGCTTACATATTTCCCAAGATTTTATCATAAAAGGGGAATAACGTACTCCGAACTGTGTATCTGGTAAGAGGCAATGTGCTAGGGGAAGTGTGAGAGTTTTGCACTAGGAATCAAGTGAGACTCTGCCACTACCTTGCTAAATGTCTCTGGGGAATTTATTTAACCTTTTTGGCCCCAATGCCCGCATGTATAAAACAGACAAAAACAATAGTTACTTTTAGTTTTAAATGTTGAAGATTTTATGATCTAAAGCACCCACCTTGTTGGCCAGACAATTTTCAACCTTATACTTTGCAGAATCCCCGACCACGTCCCCAGTAGGTAAAATCGCATAGATGAGCAACCGAGAGACAGGAGCAAAGTCTGACTTCACAGGGATTGAGATGGAAAAATGGCCCTTCACTGGGGCACAAAGAGAATGAGAGGAAGCGGTCAATCATTAGACATCTCCCCAGGGCTGATATGAAATTACTCTGTCACACAAACCCATAAGGAGCCTGGTCTGGTTAATAACTATTTCCATTAGTAGATATAATAGACATAGTAAACAGTAGATGTAACAAGTGGATGAGTACCTCTAAGGACTCTAGCTTTAGAAAAACCTAATCAAAGCCCTCTCTCCTCTCATAAATGGTATACTATATTGATTTTTCAGCAGCTTTAAGCTTCAGCTCACCTATATAAGGTTCTGATGCTAGTTAAGGGTATGGAGATATCCAGTTCACTACCATTTGATCTAGGCCTCATACTAGAAGAGAGAAATAGAACCTGAAGTTATGAGATGTAACAGAAAGAGTTTCACACATTGTATTCTTGCTACATCCTCTTTAACCTTCTATGAGCCAATATTTCATTCTTTCTCTGTAAGAGGAACACCATGCTCCTTCAGAAGTTATTTTTTGAAGCCTATATAGATTCCTTAGAGGTTGCACTAAATTTCCCTCAGTCTGCCACGGTGCTTCTGTGTT
The DNA here is from genome assembly GCA_963573385.1 of Cacajao melanocephalus. Classification (NCBI taxonomy): domain Eukaryota; kingdom Metazoa; phylum Chordata; class Mammalia; order Primates; family Pitheciidae; genus Cacajao; species Cacajao melanocephalus. The sequence continues at coordinate 1,622 of CAUYLG010059262.1, forward strand.
GCTACAAGAACTAATGAGAGAGCAGACTACTGATAGTTTTCTAGCAAGTTATCTTTTAGAGTCTACTAGACTAGGAGCAACCTTCAAACGCTTATATTATGATGTATTTGCTCATGGCGAGAGTCCAGTTCAGTACCCAATTTAATGCTTCATAAATCGTAACTATCTTGAAAGGGAAAAAATTTATAATAACATAAATGACATAAATGACTCAGCACAAGACCTCGTATGTGTATACAACATATCCTGAAACCTTACATTTTCTCTACCCTGTTCTCTAACACAATTCTCATTTTGAGAAGAGGTCAAGAATATTTACAGTTTGAAAATTTGGGATAAGCATAGATTATACACAACATTTTATGCATTTCCTTTTTTTACTTTTTTTTCTTGTTTCTTTATTTACTTTTATAGAGATGGGGTCTCACTATGTTGACCAGACTGGTCTCAAACTCCTGACCTCAAGAGAGCCTCTCATCTTACTCTCCCAAAGTACTGGGATTACAGGCGTGAGCCACCACACTGGCCCACACCAACATTTTAAATAACCCAAAGAGGATAGGCTGAAAAAAAAGACAACAAATATTTGATAAAGAGTGAGAAAAGAAATGATTGTTTTTCCCTCCCTCAACTTTCTTTTTTTAGATGGACATGGTCTCTTGTTACTTCAAAGTATTCCTGATATTTCCAACTCAGGAATGGAAAAGCAAACATCGTATGTTCTCACTCGTAAGTAGGAGCTAAGCTATTAGGAAGTGGGAGCTAAGCAAATTCATAAGAATGATACAGTGGACTTTTGGATTCAGGGGAAAGAGTGGGCAGGGTGAGGAATAAAAGACTATAAATTAAGCATAGTGTTTACTGCTCTGGTGATGGGTGCACCAAAATCTCAGAAATCACCAATAAAGAATTTATTCATGTGACCAAATACCACCTATTCCCCCCAACACCTATGGAAATAAAAGAGAAAAGTGTTCCTGACACTTCCGTGGTGTAAGGCTGAATGGGTAGGAATGGGGCAGCAATGCAGAGATGATGGAAATACTCACTGTCTCCCTCCTTCACAAGCAGTCCATAAGTCCCAGTGTGGACAATGCCTCCCTTTGCCATTATCTGCAAAAAAGGAAATAGAAAGAAACTGAATGTGTCAAACAGAGAACATGCTTTAGTCTCACTTCAATATACTTGTCTTATTGAGTCCCTGCTGGCAATAATTAGCCTCACGAGAAGTCAAACTTTCAAAAGGAACATGGATAAGAAGTCGAAGTAATGACATCTAAAGAGCTTCATGATTACTTGCTCCTCAGAGAGCTTTTGTCTACAGAGAAGTCACCACAGCAACCTCCATTCTCACCACAGAATAGAAGGTGAACTTCTTCAGCCCCTGCAGGATGTCTCCTTTCAGAATATAATGTGCCTGGATTCTCTGAGTTTGGCCACAGGGCAGTTCATGAGGGATGGGCTCAAGGTGGACAAAGCTCTTGCTTGGAGAGAACACAAGATAAGCAGTGTGATGTGCCTCTTCATTTTCTTCTAACACCCACTGGTAGTTGTAACAGGGATGACGATCCTTGTATCTGACCTAATGAATTAGAAAAATTATATTATTTTTAGATTATATGTCATAAAGATTAATGTTCTCACGAAATGATGTCAGTTTACTGTCCTACCTTAACTAGTAGCTAGAAACTTTTTGTTCCACAAAGAAAAGTGAGAGAAGGGCCCCTTATTTTGTTTCTCCGCTTTAAATGCAGGCATGCTTTGTGACTTTACACTGCAGAGGGTCCTGGGATTGGGATTTATATTTCTAAAGAGCATAAAAGGAGGGACACTTCGCTCCGATTAACTTGCTTGAAATTTCTTTGGCTACTTAATGCGTTGGCTACAGCTCCAGTGTCTGTAACTGCAGAGGTAAAGTAGCCAAAGAAATTTCAAGCAGAGGAGAGTAAATAATCTCTAGGAATGGAAGAACTGTGCTTTTGGAAAGCAGCTGCCTCTCTTATGATGGATTTCAAGTGGGTATTATGAATAAATAAAATATTGTAACCTTAGGGGTCTGAGAAGACACTGGTAAAAGGCATTGGTTTAATTGCTGAGCTGGTGAATTAGCTGAAGTCTACCTCTCCTGGATTATCTCAGGCTGATTGTGATTGTTATTTTTTGAGACAGGGTTTTGCTCTGTTACCCATGCTGGAGTACAGTGGCATGATCTTAGCTCAGTGCAACCTCTGCCTCCCAGGCTCAACTGATTCTCTCACTTAGCCTTCTGAGTTGCTGGGACTACAGGTGTGGGCAACCCCACTCAGCTAATTTTTTGGTATATTTTTGAGAGATGGGGTTTCACCATGTTGGTCAGGCTGGTCTCGAACTCCTAACCTCATGCAATCCACCCACTTCAGCCTCCCAAAGTGCTGGGATTACAGGCATGAGCCACTGCGCCTGGTCTTGGCTTATTATTTTTTAATGCTTCCTGCAGTCTGGATTCTTATGCCTCAGAGGCCCTGTTTATTTTTCAACTTTATATTTTCAACTTTTCTCCCTGTAGAAGTTATTCCTTAGCTCCTTTCAGGCTTCCTTTACATCCCCAGCTCCCAATACACTAGTGAATCCTTGAGCAAAATATTTTGTTCATATCTTAGTATACATTTTAGTGATAACACATATATGATCACAGGGAGCATGTAGAAATAAGGGAGCATGTAGAAATAATCATTTTATTGTCAAGACTAGCACAGTGCCTAGCGTGTAGAAAGCATTCAAGACATGTTTTGAAATGAGAAAACATTCAAATTTGAGTTTATCAGAGTTTATTAGAGGTGCTTTTATGCCATCTGTTAAAGCTAAATAAATAAAATATATTATTTATTTCTCTATAATAACATAAGGACTCTAAAGAGGCAGGGCTTTTCCATTACCATGATTATGTAATATATATGGAATATATATTGTATATCCGTACATCTATAGACATGCCTACATCTCTCTTGATGAATAGAGGACTTCATGCTATACTGAACAAGTGATATTGGTATGTACAGGTCATTGGAAGAAAATTAGAATAGCAAGACAAAATTAAGTAAGGCAATAATTTATGGGGTATGTATTTTTAAAACTAAATGCTAATTATGTTAGAATTGGCTTTTACAGTAAAAGTATCTAATAGTTAAAGGGGGCTTAGTAAGTGCTTCAACATGTATTATTTCACTTAATCTTTACAACCACCCCAAGAGTTAGGTGTTAATATTGCATTCATTTTACAGATAAGAAAATGAAACATAGAGGTTTTAGTGAATTCCTTAATACAGGGTTGAACCAGTATTTTTTAACCACTTTATCCTGATTCAGGTTCTGGAATTCATACTTTTCAAAAAAACTGTTGTAAACACACACACACACACACACACACACACACAACATAAAATTACCATCCTCTTTATTTTTTAGTGTACAGTTTGGTAGTGTTAAGTATATCTATTGTGCAACAGATCTCCAGAACTTTTCATCTTTTGTAAAACTAAACCTGAATACCAATTAGAGCAATTCCCATTTCTCTTTTCTCAGCCCTTGGCAACTACCATTCTCTTTTCTGTTTCTATGACTTTGACTAGTTTAGAAACCCCACGTAAGTGGAATCATATAGTATTTGTCTTTTTGTGACTGGCTTATTTCGCTTACCATAATGTCCTCAAGGTTCATTCATGCTGTAGCATGCGACAGGATTTCCTTCCCTTCTCAAGCTGCAAAATATTCTGTTGTATGAATATATCACAATTTGTTTATTCATCCCTCGATGGATATTTGGGTAGCCTCAATCTCCCAGCTATTGTGAATGGTGCTGCTATAAACATGGGTATGCAAAAATCTCTTTGAGATCCTACTTTCGATTCTTTTGAACATATGTCTAGAAGTATGATTACTGGATCATATAGTAACTCTATTGTTTTTATTTTTGAGATGGCGTCTCCCTGTTGCCCAGGCTGGAGTGCAGTGAGGTGATCTCAGCTCACTGCAATCTCCACATCCTGGGTTCAAGCAATTCTCCTGCCTCAGCCTCCGGAGTAGCTGGGATTACCGGCACGCACCACCACACCCAGCTAAGTTTTGTACTTTTAGTAGAGATGGGGTTTTACCATGTTGGTCAGGCTGGTCTTGAACTCCTGACCTCAAGATCTGCCTGCCTCGGCCTCTCAAAGGGCTGGGATTACAGGTGTGAGCCATCGTGCCCAGCTGGTAACTCTATGTTTACATTTTTTCAGCAACTACTATACTATTTTTCTTAGTGGCTACATCATTTTACGTTCTCATCAACACTGCTAAAGTCTAACCCGCACTTTTAATCATAACAATATACTGCCTGCTTTTCATAAATTTTAAAAAAGTTAACCTTAAATTGGTTTCTAATTGCTAGGTTTTTTTCTCTCCTTAGAACTAAACACAATTTGGAAACTTCCTCACAATAAGTTTGCAACCTTGTTTTCAAAGCTACTTCACATCATTGGTAACTTCTTTCCAAACTTACCCTAACAGAAAGAGAAGTACCCATAACATTGGTGGTGTTGATATAGAACTGTACAAGGCCATGCTCGTCTGTGGTAGCATTGGAGTGATAGTTTGCTTCATTTGCTCTGATGAATACGACTTTATTTGGCATAGGGACACCTTTCCCATCTACTAGGCGCACCTGAAGATTAAAAGCTGTGGATTAGTTATATAGATAATAACTAATAGGCACCAAACATACTCATTTTATCACATTTTTTTTAGAGCCTCCTCTATGTTGAACATGGTTCCAGGCATCGAGGACACAGCAGTGAAAAAAACAAAGTTTCTCCCATCACAGAGCTTACTGTTTAGTGAAAGAGATAGATGCTAAATAAATATATAAATAACATACACTAATTTAGCAGTAATCAATTCTAAGAAGAAAAACAGGGCAGTGTGAAGGGATAGAAAGTGATAGGGATAATGACAAGAGTGACTTGAAAAATGTGTTCTAGATATTTTGCAAATGCTGTGTATTATATATAACTCTCAGAGAGTCACAGAGCACTAGAGTAATATGATAATGAAATATTTTAATCTATTAACTAAATTTATTTGTGCCTCAAACACCTATTTTGGGATGGACCATTAACTTCCTAAGGATTAGTGTCTGAAGTCTCATAAGTGTACGAGGAAGCAGTTGCTAATACATTGTCCCGTGTGTTTTTCTAGCTGTCTTAGATATAGACTCTGCTTCTCAACCTAGATCTTTGGCTTTTTGGAAGGTAGGCAGATTTTATGACATACTTCCCATGTGAAAAATGTAAAATGGAAAAGAGGCACACCGTGTTAAATAAATCCCCAAAGCCATTTTACTGCTAGTATTGTATCTGGCAGTACAGTAGTCCAGTTCAGATTGTAAAGGTGATGACTCTTTTTCAAGTATAAGCTACGTGGTAACAGGAAGAGCCATAGGCTGACCTGCATCAGTACTCATAATTGATTCACAAAATCTAAGTTTGCCAATGAAATGTTGGCTTATGTACAAAGACAAGAATGGACATATAATTTTGATTTTCTTCTAGCTAGAGAGTCTTATGACAAATAGGATAGTTATTTAACAGCAATAAAATATATTTAAAAAGTACAACATCTTTCTGAGAAATTTACAAATGAGCTGCACTTTCATTTTAGAAAGTTGGATACATTTTGCTGTCATGATATAACCAAGCCTTCTAAGATGTACTCCACTTTGTTGAGTCTATGCTTCTGTCTTTTATACCCTTCATAGCTGAAATCATACAATATTTACATTAAGAAAATTATACACAGTTAATACACATTGAAGCACATGTAACTGTCATCTTAGACTTCTAGAGTCATAAAGATCCATTTGCACCTCTGCTGACAACAGAAAAATTGTAATAGAAGATTTTTTTGGTAAATAATATGAAAATTCATATTTCAAAAACCCAAGAACCTTAAATAGAAGTGTTTTAACCCATGTTCACTGTTTTAAAAATAAATTTGTTATAGAAAAAGAGTGTAAACATAATATCCATAAAATAAGCATTATAGTTGAATCTTTAATACTTCAAAATAAAAATTAAAACCACTTACCCACCTATTTCCATACAAAGTTAGTGTTAGCATTGTAATAAATAAAACTGGTCAGCATGAATTTTGAGATTCTTGTGATAAAATGTCATAAAAACGTGAGACTGCCTGGTAAACCATGAGAAGGAGATTGAGTGACTTGTACAATGCTGTTTCAAAAGGAAGGGAAAAGCTCTACTAGTTTTAATAAGGCTTTAGGATTATATACATTTCATATACAAATTTACAGAGGAATAAATCTATTTTTATGTAGTTTTATACCTTTGGTTATGCTAATCAAGCCTTGGTGATATTTTATACCTTTGGTTATATTAAACGATAACATTAACCAGGCATGGTTTTAGCAGAAACCATAACAGAACATGCGTTGATGAGTGAACTGGAAAATACTCCACCTGCCCAAAGAAGGGAATCCCTTGTCTAAAGTTTGAATCCACTTTCACAAATGAGAGTTTGGTGACGGTTCTTGTGATTTCACTAGTCTCCCTTCCAGTCAGTTCCACCTCTAAAAAAAAAAGAAAAAAATATGTTCCTTTTGGGAAGGATGATGTCTCTATAATTCTATTACCTCCCGCCCCCAACCCCCGCCTTACAATTCGTTATTTGGCTAAAAAAAAATCAATGCTTATTGTTTTTTCTCCCACACCCATGTAGTACACAAACCTGTCCCTTCTTCTTGGATCTTGGCCTCAGTGTGAAGTTTCATTTCATACTCCTTCCTCTTCAGCTGGAAGACCTTGGTTTTTAGTTGCTGGGAGAAGCAGCCATGACTGTTTAGCTAAGAGGGGAGAAAATAAAATAAAAAAACACAATGCATATTATATCAAATAGATCAACAGTCAGTTAACCTGGTGTGATTTTTGTGAGGGAGAATATCAAATAGGCATTTTCTACGATGGGGACACAATAAACATTCTCTAGTAACTAAATATTACATTTCATAACAGTATCTCATGTATAAGTGACAGATGTATTCCTTAGTCTGTGAAATTCCTTAGATACGATGCGATAGAAATTCCTTAAAATTTGGGGGGGGGGAATCTTTTTTTTTGTACAAAGGACGCATAATTTTTGTACATATTTATGGGGTACATGAGATATTTTGTTACATGCATACAATATGTAATAATCACATCGCAGGATTTACAGTGCCTGTCAACTCAAGTATTTATCATTTCTATGTGTTGGAAACATTTCAAGTTCTATCCACTTGGTATTTTGAAACACACAGTACACCTGCTCTTAACCATTAAAACTCCTCATTAAAGTCTAGTTCCTCCTCCACAGCATTCAGCTGTTGCTAGAAAGTGGCCTCCCATATGGGGCCCATGTTCCCAAACTTTCTGGTATCTTGGTGGGGCCATGTGACAGGTTCTTGCTCACAGAGAGAGCAGAACTGATGCCCCGGCCAGCTAAGGCAGTTAAGAGGTGTATGGTTTTTCTCCTTCCTTTGTAGAAGTGGATGCCCATGGAGAATTTGGATGGCTCAGCATCTATCATTCTGAAACACTCCCAATAAATAATTTCCATTGTGCTAAGTTCATGATTTTTGGAAACATTACAATAGCCAACATGGAATTGTCTTCTAGATTGTTCTCTTCCTGAGAAGAGAACCGTGCTGCAATTCACTTCACTGCTTTTCAACAATGCCTTTATTGTTATTTCCTGGAAAAAAACAGTGTTCGACCTACCTGTCCACTGAATTTCTCACAGTAAACCTGTGACTCTTCACCAAAGCAGTCAGAAGCATCATTATACTTTCTGCAAACGCTCACAGTCACATGTCCTGGGACAGGCTTCCCATATGTATATCTGTCGTGAGAACATTCCGAAGGGAATCAGAGCAGACACTGAACCTCCCCATTTTCTTGCTATTTATATCTCCCCTTTGCTACAGTATATTCCCCGTCTGTACTTCCCTCTCTCTCTGCTGGGCTCACACAATGTTGAACGCAAGTGTCACTAATGGCTCTTATAGAAATCACCATTGCAACGTGTTGAAATTTACTACATTCTTCTTTTATCATTTCTTTTTTTTTCCTTAATCTTTTTTCAGTTTTATCTTTAAAAAGTCTTCGTTATTATAAAACTTAAACCTGTTCTTGAAAGAAAGAAACAATACCAGCAAAATGAAACAGAACAAAAGCAAAGAGAAGAAACAAACACTCTCAAGTCTGCCTAGGAGTATAAACTGCTAGATAGTGTCTCTTCTTCCATTGTCCTCTCCCATGTGCAGCCATCTCTATATTTTTACTTGTTCACTTTTTACAAAAGTGGGATTGTGTCATAAATATGTCATGGATGATTTGCTGGATTTCCAAGTGGATTTGTCTCCTTTCCTATTTGAAAATGTCCTCTGTATCTCTATTTGCAAGATCGCTGGCCCACCAGTTATGAGGAACCAGGAACTTGGCCATTACTGTGAGACAGAATTGGGGCAGGGGCCCGCTGAATAGTAGGTGTATTACATGTGTGATCTTTGGGCAGGACTGATTTCTTCACTCTACCTGCTCTTTTTGCTACTGCTACTGTGTGTCACCAGGGATAGGAGCATTAGATCCAGGAAACATGAGTTTTCAAGGGTAGAAGAGACTGTCTTGAGAGATCACGTTCAGTCTCCTTGGTAAAAATGTCAGTGCAGAGAGATACCTGTCTTAAGTAGACTAGCGAGTTAGATGAGACTTCAGTTGTATGCCTATCTCTACAAATTCTGAATCTAAGTGATTTTTCCACTGAGCATGCAAGGTCAGGTCAATGATCTGTTGATGATTGAATTTCCCATATAGCCATGTGTTAATTATCTTCCTGATACATGTTTGGTCATTTTTGGTTAAGGCAGAGCCAATACCCTTCAACACTATCCACCCTTCCCTTCCAGTGTGTGTGTGTGTGTGTGTGTGTGTGTGTGCGTGCAGTTTTGTCACTTTCAGAATCTGTCCTATTAGCATAACCTCTTTAGAAACAGTTCCTTACCTCATGACAGAATAATGCTCATAAGAACGTGAAAGAAAATAAAAAGGAAAGATAGAAAAGCAACAGGAGAATAACATTCTAGAGATGAAGGTGGTGTCAAATCACTTAAAATTTTTGTGTTGCCACTGCTCCTACAGGGAGTAGCTAAAATATCCCAAATAGTGAGTCTCTTTTAAATAATTCCCCTGAAAAGATGAAAAAAATGAACTCACAGGCCACATACTGATACATTCATCTCTTCTTCCAAGATGGTGATTATCTTCGGCACTGTTACTTGCACTTCAAACTTGGGAAGAACTGTTGATTGGTGATAAAGAAGGTTGGTGATGGTTTTTCAACTTTGAAGGAATTCATATTTTCAGCTTCCCTGTAACAGTTCCCTAACAATATTTTAGGGCTCTGAAAAGGCAGCTCTGCTCTCCAATATATTCTTATCCATCCTCCTCTCAAATGAAGATTTTAGCTGAGTGACTATGAGAGATCGTCATATGCTTAATTCATTATGGAAAACTCCATTAAAACAAGGCTGTTTAAATTTCTGGGGGGTGGTATTAAATATTGCTACAGAAAATAACCAAGCTGTGTGAAGTCCTATTCACAAACCACTGATCTTCTCATTGGACTTAGGTGTAATTAGTTTTCCTCCAAGCCCAATGTCACCCATGGGAAATGGAAAGACTCCAAATGGGCTTAAATTCCAGGCCCCAGGAGTTTAAATATGAAGAAAAATGTTCCATGACTTTCCGTGATCCATACCAAATTCCTCCACGGTGAAGGGGTGCTCTCTCCTTCCACCAGATTCCTTCTGTACCACCACCTTGTAGGAGCCCTGGAAGGGCTCTGATGAGAGGGGAAAAGACAGTTGCTTGAGGCCACCCTTTAACTCGAGACTCTGCCATTGTGCGATGCGATTTCCTTTGGGATCCTATGAGTAAATGAATTATAATTTACAAAAGCATCTGGAGCATTAGAGATAATAAAAGAAATCTATGGAAACTCCTAAGTTATCTACAAAGAGGACAAATGGGGTAGTGGTAAAAGGTGAGGAGAGGAGATGAGTTATAACCATCTGGCCCTATGTGAGTTGGAAGGCTTCTCCTTTAATGACAAGTTTCTGAGATATCGTTAAAACTTCTCAAATAAGAGCATTTCCCTATATGTATTACTTTCCTTCTAATATGGAGTGCTTCATGTTGCTTACCTGAATGTACACTAGTGGAATCTGAAACACAAAAGAAAAAACAGGAAGTTTATAATTATTTTCAAATATTCTTAAATCTCATTTACAAACAAAACAGCTAGTATTTTCTAGCACAACAGGGTGAGCAGAGTCAGAAATAATTTAGTCGTACATTTAAAAATAACTAAAAGTATATAATTGGATTGTTTGTAACATAAAGAATAAATGTTTGAGGGGATGGATATCCCATTTATTGATGCAGGCATGCAATGCATGATAGTAATCATTATCCATGATTGGATTATGATATAAATAATGATTGGATAATAATATGCATGCCTGTATCAAAATATCTCATGTAACCCATAAATATATACACCTACTATGTATCCACAAAAATTAAAAAAATAAAAAATTTAAAAAACCTAAAAAAGTTTTATATAGAATAATTCCCTCTATAGTGAAATACAGAAGGATTCCAGATTAAATTTTATAGAACTCTTCATTAATGTATTTTAAGCACTTAATAAATAATGGTAAGAACTTACTAGGCCATCAGCAACAAATGTACATGTACAGTGCCATTTACTAGAAATGGATTTATTAACATTTCTTAAGTGCTTACAGCATCTTAGTGAAGAGCATTCTTTTGCTATGCAATTTTACAGGCTGAGAAATAAACAGGTAAGTATAAGTAAATATGTTCAGATGTAATCATTAGGATGGGTCATAGAATTCTTAGGCAGTTCTAAGAATGAGGAGGAATGGAAATATTTCATTAATAAACATTAGTTTAATAAATATCACTTTCAAAAAATGAATAAACATTGATAGAGAAGCTAGTATCAATGTTCATTCATTTTTAAAAACTAATGTTTATTAACTATCTTCTCATGTGCTGTGTATCATTCTAGGTATTGAGAATATAACCATGCACAAACAACAATAAATCTGCTTTAATGCAGCTTACATTATAATAGAAATGGGCAGATTTTTAAAAACTCGTATGCATAGGATGGCGGTAAATGCCAATAGAAAAACAAAGCAGAGTTAGGCTGACAGTGATGGAGGTGGTGCTTCATTTTAGATGGAGAAGTGAAAGCAGAAGCTGGGAGACCACTTTGAAGGCTATTGTAATGATCTTATATAGAGATGACATTGGCTAGGACTAGCTTGCAGCAGTAGTTCAGATGAGAAGATCCATTGTTAAGCACAATTATTGGCATAAAAGAGGTTTTTAATACCCATTTTTAGACTGGACTGCATTCTAGCCTGGGCAATAGAACAAGAATCCTGTTCTCTCACTTTCTCTTCCTCTTTCTTTCTCTCTTACATTCTTTTTCTTTCTTTCACTTTCTTTCTTCTTTTCTCTCTTTTTCTTTCTTTCAAAAAAAAAAAAAGAAAAAAAATTCAGGATAGATATATGAAGTAAATTGAATTTGTAATGAAAAATATTTACATAAAGAAAAGCCTGGGATCAAAGGGCTTCTCTGGTGAATTCTACCAAACACAGAAATATTATCAATCTTTCATAAATTCTTTCATTTTATGAAAGCAGGAAGAAAGTTCCCAGTGTATTCTACAAGGCTAGTATTGACATTTGTTACTCTTTATGAAAGTAAATGTACAAATCCTTAACAAAATCCTAGCAAACTGAATCCAGTAGCATATAAAAAGGATTATATACCATGACCATATCGAATTTATCCCAGAATGCAAGGTTCGTATAATATCTGAAAATCAATGAACACAACACACTATATTAATTCAATAAAAGAAAAAAACCTGCATGACCACCTCTACCAAAACAGAAAAAATAAAGAAATATATCAATCCATCATAATAAAAACACACAACAATTCAGGCTAGGAGTAAATTTCCTCATCCTACTAAAGCATATCTACACAAAACTTACAGTTAATTACATCGTGACTAATTTCAAAGTTTGTTTCCCCCTTAAGACAAGGGATAAATTCAATGTTGTTAAGAGGATAATTCTCTCCAAATTGGTTTACAGAGTCATTACAATCCCTATAACAATTTCAGAAGCTTTTGTTCAAAATTTGACAAGCTGACCTTAAGATTTATATAGAAATGCAAAGAATTTATACTAGTCGAAAAATTTTTGAAAAAGAACAATAAGGTAGAACAACTTACACTACCTAATTTTAAAAACTCTTCTAAAGTGTACTCAATGCAGGTGGTATCATTGTAAGGATAGACAGAAAATCCAAAAATAAAATCTTGTGTTTATGGTCAATTCATTTTCTTTTTCTTTTTATTTTTTTATTTTTTATTTTTTAGAAAGAAAGAAAAAGAGAGAAAAGAGTGAAAGAAAGAATCAAAAAGAATGTAAAAAAAAAAGAATATAAGAGAGAAAGAAAGAAGAAGAGAAAGAGGGAGAGAGAACGGGATTCTTGTTCTATTGCCCAGGCTAGAATGCAGTCTAAAAATGGGTATTAAAAACCTCTTTTATGCCAATAATTGTGCTTAAC